>OY740812.1:707533-862416 GCA_963514005.1 Raja brachyura
CCGTTGACCATCACTATCCCCTCCCTCAGCCACTAACCCCCCCCCCCCCCCCCACCGTGCGCCCCCGGGCAGGGTTTATCCCGCACAAAGTGAGGGATTACTGGCGGCTCTCGACCCGAAACGTTCCCCATTGCTTCTCTCCAGAGACGCTGCCGGACTGTCCCGCTGAGTTACTCCAACACTCTGTGTCCATCTGTGGGGGTTCAGGGCCAGGCTTGCGTTGTTTGGGAAGCCGGGAAGCTGGCGGTGACTGAACGCACGTTGACTAAACACGGGGTCCCGCCGTGCCCCGCGCCCGCGACCCTCTCCTCGCAGCGAGCTCTGCGCAGGTGAGATACACCTGTGATGTACACCTGCGATATACACCCTGTGATATACACCTGCGATATACACCTGCGATATACACCTGTGATATACACCTGTGATATACACCTGTGATATACACCCTGTGATATACACCTGCGATATACACCTGCGATATACACCTGTAATATACACCTGTGATATACACCTGCGATATACACCTGCGATATACACCCTGTGATATACACCTGCGATATACACCTGCGATATACACCCTGTGATATACGCCCTGTGATATACACCTGTGATATACACCTGTGATATACACCTGCGATATACACCCTGTGATATACACCTGTGATATACACCCTGTGATATACACCTGCGATATACACCTGCGATATACACCTGCGATATACACCCTGTGATATACACCTGCGATATACACCTGCAATATACACCTGCGATATACACCTGTGATATACACCTGCGATATACACCTGCACCCTGCATCACACATGGAACGGCCACTCCGGGCTCGGTGTACCGCTTGTGTGTGACCCGGTGGGCGTGCATCACCGCTCCACATTGGCTGCCAGTGGCGGTGAGGGTGAAGGTGACCCCATCCCTGCCCCTCTCCACCGCTCCCTTCATCCTATCTCTGCCCCTCTCCTGCGGAGGTCCGTGCAGTGTTACATCATGCGGTGCCCACCTCTCCCAGCCTCACCCCCACGACCTGGAAATGGTGAATCTCTACAAAAATATCACAGGACAGCGCGGGCAAGAGAATGATTCACCGCGATATGGAGCGCGGCGAGGGGCGAGAGTGTTGCCCCGTGGGTCGTGGGCGAGGTCCAGAGCTGGCAGCTGGCTGTGGGCGAGGGCAGTGTGTGTGTGTGTGTGTGTGAGTGTAAGTGTGTGTGTGTGTGAGTGGGTGTCTGTGTGTGAGGCTGTTTGTAAGTGTGAATGTGTGACTGTGCGTGAGTGTGTGTGAGTGTGTAAAATGTGAGTGCATGTGTGACTGTGTGTATGTGTATGTGAGTGTAAGTGTGTGTGATTGTGTAAGTGTGAGTGTGTGTGTGAGTGAGTGTGTGATTGAGTGTGAGTGAGTGTGTGATTGAGTGTGTGAGATTGAGTGTGAGTGAGTGTGTGATTGAGTGTGAGTGAGTGTGTGTGAGTGTGTGTGCGTGAGCCACCCTCACTACAGGGCCACGCGGGTACAGTAGTGCTTCAGGCTGCAGGGCAGTGCGCCCCTGTTGATCTGGTAAAAGTCCACCAGCTGAATCAGGTCGTTGAACCTGGTCTGGCCCGTGTCCATCGTGAAGAACATCTGTCCATCCTCCTCACACTGACGGAGAGAAAACACTGGGCTCAGACCCACACTGACAGCAACACCCCCCCCCCCCCCCCCCCCCAAAAAAACACACTGGGCTCAGACCCATACTGACAGCAACACCCCCCCCCCCAAAAAAAAACACTGGGCTCAGACCCACACTGACAGCAACACCCCCCCCCCCCCCCCCAAAAAACACACTGGGCTCAGACCCACACTGACAGCAACACCCCCCCCCAAAAAAAAAAACACACTGGGCTCAGACCCACACTGACAGCAACACCCCCCCCCCCCAAAAAAAAACACACTGGGCTCAGACCCACACTGACAGCAACACCCCCCCCCCAAAAAAAACCACACTGGGCTCAGACCCACACTGACAGCAACACCCCCCCCCCCAAAAAACACACTGGGCTCAGACCCACACTGACAGCAACACCCCCCCCCCCAAAAAAAAAACACACTGGGCTCAGACCCACACTGACAGCAACACATCCCCCCCCCAAAAAACACACTGGGCTCAGACCCACACTGACCACAACACCCCCCCAAGCCCACACTGCCGACTGACCCCCCCCCCCCCCCAAAATGCACTGACCACTACACACCCACACTGACCCTGACTGGGGGACAGGTCCCACACCCACACTGACCCTGACTGGGGGACAGGTCCCACACTGACCCACACTGGGGCCCAGCCTTGATGTGAACAAGTGGATGGTCTCACCGGAGCGACCAGGAAGTGCTTGGTCTTGTGATGGTGACTCAGCGACAGTACGAAGCTCTTGGGGGTCCGCTGGCTCTCCCTCATCAGGAACACCCTGGTGGGCAGAATCACAACAAATACATCTCCACCACATCTCCTCGCCAAGGCCACCCCAAACCCACTGCCCCCACCACCACATCAACCCCCTCCAGCTCAGAAACTATCCTGACTTGCAAATATATCACGAGTCTAAATCCTGGAGCCACAACTCAACTGGGGAACTGGGGGTGCATCTTCCCCAGACTCACTACAGTAAAGTGTCTTACCATTTGCTCAGAGACAAGTATGGGTGTGCAATAAGTTGATATGTAATAGATCATTTGGTTCATCAAGTCTGCTGTGCCATTCAATCATGGCTGATCTATCTATCTTTCTCAACCCCTATCTCCTGTCTTCTCCCCATAATCTTTGACGTCCTTACTAAATAAGAATCTGTCAAACTCCATCTTAAAACTACTCATTGATGGCCTCCACAGTCGTCTGTGGCAATGAATTCCACAGATTCACCACCCTCCGACTGAAAAAATTCCTCCTCATCTCCTTTCTAAAGGTACGTTCATTTATTCTGAGGCTGTGACCTCTGGTCCTAGACTCTCCCACAAGTGGAAACATCCTCTCCACATCCACTCTATCCAGGCCTTTCACTATTCACTAAGTTTCAATGAGATCTCCCCCTCATCCTCCTGAACTCCAGCGGGTATCGGCCTAGTGCCGTCAAATGCTCATCATACATTAACCCAAACACCCCTGGGATCATTCTTGTGAACCTCCTCTGGACCCTCTCCAATGCAATAATGACTTGCCTTCCCACATACTGCAATATGAACCCAATATAGTACATGGACAAGACCTCCTGGATCTGGTGTTGGTCACAACTGGGTTTGGTCACAGAAGGAAGAGTGCAGAAGCAATTCACCAGAACAGTAGCTGCGATGGCTTAGTTACAAGGAGGGTGAAGACTAATGGGGGTTGTAAATTATGAGGTGTAGCAATAGGGTAAATAGTTACAGGGTAGTGCAATCTAAAACTAGAGGGCATAGCTTTGAGGAGAGAGGGGAAAGAATTACTGAGCATCCATGGGCAAGCTTGTCACACTGAGGGTGGTGGGTATATGGGTGAGCTGCCGGAAGAGGTGGTAGAGGTATTAGCAAAGAAACATACTATACACAGGTCTACAGTATAGCAGATACTGCAATAACATTGCAGGTATTGTATTAACATTTGAAAAAACATGTGGCCAGGTACATAAATAGGATGGATATGGGCCAAACACAGGCAGGTGGGATAGTGTAGATGGGGCATCTTGGTTGGCATGGGCAAGTTGGGCTGAAGGGTCTGTTTCCATGCTGGAGGACTCTACGAATCTGGGCAGTTTGTGGCAGTGGAATCAAGGCAAGCAGATAAACTGGCCCGGCATGTAATGCTGCTGGTCCTCTCTGAGAAGGGGCTGGTTATGGCAACTAGTAGATGATACTAGACTTTAAACTAGAACGGTTGGGGGGAGGGACTCAAATAGAGAAAGCTAGTAGACAGTGTCTGAGGCAGGAGGCAGAGAAGGGAAGCACTCAGACCCAACATGTCAAAGTCAAAGTCAAAAGAGTTTATTGTCATGTGTCCTTGACAGGACAATGAATTTTTTCTTTGCATAGCACAACAGACATAGAACAGAACATTGACTACAATTATATACGTAAATACACAAGGGGGGGAATACACGTAGGGGGGGAAAGAAGAAAAAAATAATAAACAGAGAATAAGAGGTGGTGGGTTTCTTAAATGTGTGAGCAGAGAGAAAGAGGGATGTAAAATTAGGGTAGAAGCAATTGGTAGCAAGGTGAAAATTAATAGTGGCAGGCAGACAAATCCAGGGCAAAAATCAAAAAGGGTCACTTTTCAACATAATTGTATAAGGAGTAAGAGTGTTGGAAAAACAAGCCTGAAGGCTTTGTGTCTCAATGCGAGCAGCATTCGTAATAAGGTGGACGAGTTGAATGTGCAGATAACTATTAATGACTATGTTATAGTTGGGATCACGGAGACATGGCTCCAGGGTGACTAAGGCTGGGAGCTGATCATCCAGGGATATTCAATATTCAGGAGGGATAGACAGAAAGGTAAAGGAGGTGGGGTAGCGTTGCTGGTTAGAGAGGAGATTAACGCAATAGAAAGGAAGGACATTAGCTTGGAGGATGTGGAATCGATATGGGTGGAGCTGCAAAACACTAAGGGGCAGAAAACGCTAGTGGGAGTTGTGTACAGGCCACCTAACAGTAGTAGTGGAGTTGGGGATGGCATCAAACAGGAAATTACAAATGCGTGCAACAAAGGTAAAACCGTTATCATGGGTGACTTCAATCTACATATAGATTGTGTGAATCAAATTAGCAGGGGTGCTGAGGAAGAGCATTTCTTGGAATGTATGTGGGATAGTTTTCTAAACCAACATGTAGAGGAACCAATGAGAGAGCAGGCTATTCTAGACTGGGTATTGAGTAATGAGGAAGGGTTAGTTAGCAGCCTTGTTGTGCGGGGCCCCTTGGGCAAGAGTGACCATAATATGGTTGAGTTCTTCATTAGGATGGAGAGTGACATAATTCATTCAGAAACAAGGGTTCTGAACTTAAAGAGAGGTAACTTTGAAGGTATGAGCCGTGAATTGGCCAAGATAGACTGGCACGTGGGTCTTAAAGGGTTGACAGTGGATGTGCAATGGAAGGCATTTAAAGACTGCATGGATGAACTACAACAATTGTTCACCCCAGTTTGGCAAAATAATAAATCATGGCAGGTAGTGCATCCGTGGATAACAAGGGAAATCAGGGATAGTATCAAAACAAAAGAGGAAGCATACAAATTAGCCAGAAAAATCAGCCTACCAAAGGACTGGGACAGCAGAGGAGGACAAAGGGCTTAATTAAGAAAGGGAAAATAAATTATGAAGAAAACTGGCAGGGAACATAAAAACTGACTGCAAAAGTTTTTATAGGTATGTGAAGAGAAAAAGATTAGTTAAAACAAATGTAGGTCCCTTGCAGTCAGAAACAGGTGAATTGATCATGGGGAACAAGGACATGGCAGACCAACTGAATAACTACTTTGGTTCTGTCTTCACTAACGAAGACATAAATAATCTGCCGGAAATAGCAGTGGACCGGAGGTCAAATAAGATGGCGGAACTGAGTGAAATCCAGGTTAGCCGGGAAGTGGTGTTGGGTAAATTGAACGGATTAAAGGCCGATAAATCCCCAGGGCCAGATAGGCTGCATCCCAGAGTACTCAAGGAAGTAGCCACAGAAATAGTGGATGCATTAGTGATAATTTTTCAAAACTCTTTAGATTCTGGAGTAGTTCCTGAGGATTGGAGGGTAGCTAATGTAACCCCACATGGAGTGGATAAGGGAGAACCAGTGGATGTGTTATATCTGGACTTTCAGAAGGCTTTCGACAAGGTTCCACATAGAAGATTAGTATACAAACTTAAAGCACATGGGGGTTCAATATTGATGTGGATAGAGAACTGGCTGGCAGACAGGAAGCAAAGAGTAGGAGTAAACGGGTCCTTTTCAGAATGGCAGGCAGTCACTAGTTGGGTTACCGCAAGGCTCAGTGCTGGGACCCCAGCTGTTTACAATATATATTAATGATTTGAACGAGGGAATTGAATGCAACATCTCCAAGTTTGCGGATGACACAAAGCTGGGGGGCAGTGTTAGGTGTGAGGAGAATGCTAGGAGGCTGCAAGGTGACTTGGATAGGCTGGGTGAGTGGGCAAATGCATGGCAGATGCAGTATAATGTGCATAAATGTGAGGTTATCCACTTTGGTGGCAAAAACATGAGGGTAGACTATTATCTGAATGGTGGCCGATTAACACCAGTCATTGAAAGTAGGCATGCAGGTGCATCAGGCAGTGAAGAAAGCGAATGGTATGTTAGCATTCATAGCAAAAGGATTTGAGTATAGGAGCAGGGAGGTTCTACTCCAGTTGTACAGGGTTTTGGTGAGACCACATCTGGAGTATTGCGTACAGTTTTGGTCTCCAAATCTGACAAAATACATTCTTGCCATAGAGGGGTACAGAGAGGGTTCACCAGACTGATTCCTGGGATGTCAGGACTTTCATATGAGGAAAGACTGGATAGACTCGGCTTGTACTCGCTAGAATTTAGAAGATTGAGGGGGGATCTTATTGAAACTTACAAAATTGTTAAGGGGTTGGACAGGCTAGATGCAGGAAGATTGTTCCCGATGTTGGGGAGGTCCAGAACAAGGGGTCACAGTTTAAGGATAAGGCAGAATTCCTTTAGGATCGAGATGAGGAAACCATTTTTCACACAGAGAGTGGTGAGTCTCTGGAATTCTCTGCCACTGAAGGTAGTTGAGGCCAGTTAATTGGCTATATTTAAGAGGGAGTTAGATGTGGCCCTTATGGCTTAAAGGATCGGGGGTATGGAGAGAAGGCAGGTACAGGATACTGAGTCGAATGATCAGCCATGATCATATTGAATGGCAGTGCTGGCTCGAAGGGCCGAATGGCCTACTCCTGCACCTATTTTCTATGTGTCTACGTTTCTATATTGTGACACAAGAGTCTGCAGATGCTGTAATCTGGAGCAAAGCTGGAGGAAGTGAGCGGGTGGGGCAGCATTCGTGGAGGTGGAGGGTTGGGTTACGTTGAGCATGGGCAGTGTAAAGTAAAGAGAGGGATTGAAGAGGCAGTGGGGGCAGGTGGTAGATGGGTGGGGAGCTGGATGTTACTGGCCTCCTGGTGGCTTGGGTGTCCTCTGTCCTGACATTACCAGACCTTGGTGAACCTCGTGTCTACAGGTCTACGACCAGACCCCTACAGCCGGGTGCTCACCCATCAATGTGGCCGTGTTGGACAATGAGTCTGTGTGCCTCTTCCCTCGAGATACGTCCGTGAAACCAAGGTTGGCTCTTGTGTATCGCTGGAACCACAACAAACCCAAGTGTTATTGGAGCCCTGCTCCCCTTCCACCCTCACACCAGCGACCCTCCCCCTCACGCCTATTGCCACCTCACCTCTCTCTCGTGCTGAACTCTGGAAACAGGCTGCCTTTGTGCCGAATAACCTGTCGGGCACTGTGGCCGTTGTTGAGACCTACATCACATCGCCCAGAATCACAGCCGTCTTTATTTTACATTGATTACTCTAAACTCTCATTGTCCACAGAGCTAAGGGCTCAGAGGACGTCAGTGAGTGGAGTTAAGATTCAGAGCAACCGTATAGTACAGGCTTGGAAGGGCTGAGTGGCCTCTTGCTCCTTGGACTTGATTACTCTGGGTGATCCTGACATGGAATTAACTAGAAGTTGGGAGGTCATGTTGCAGTTGTATAAGACGTTGGTGAGACCGCATTTGGAGTATTGTGTTCAGTTCTGGACACCATGCTGTAGGAAAGATGTTGTCAAGCTGGAAATCTACAGAGAAGATTTACGAGGATGTTGCCACAACTGTGAGCTATAAGGAGAGGTTGAGTAGGTTGGGAATCTATCCCCTGGAGCACAGGAGAATGAGGGGTGATCTTATCGAGGTGTGCAAAATCATGAAAGGAATAGATCGGATAGCCACTCTTGCCCAGAGTAGGTGAATCGAGGATCAGAAGACATACGTTTAAGGTGAAAAGATTTTAAATGAATCTGAGCGGTAACCTTTTCAGACAGAGGGTGGTGGGTGTATGGAACAAGCTGCCAGAGGGGGTAGTATTTAGACATATCGTATGTCTTTTAGACATGCAGCTCCATTGAGGCGAGCCAGGCCAACGTATCATCGTCCAGGTCAATCAGACCTCGTTCACCATTCGGTGGCAGGTGTTTGGGGAAACTGGTGACTATGTGCTCCACTGTCTGTGTTGGGGGTAGTTGAAGAAACAGTTAGACAAGTACATGTATAGGACAGGATTGGAGGAATATGGACCAAGTGCCAGCAGGTGGGACTAGTGTAGCTGGGACATTGTTGGCCAGCATGGGCAAGTTGGGCCGAAGGGCCTGTTTCCACACTGTATCACTCTATGTCTCTATGAAGTGATGGAGCCAAGTACAGTAATAACATTTAGAAGGTACTTGATGGAAAGGTTCAGATGGATATGGGCCAAACACGAGCAAATGGGGCCAGCTGAAATTGGACATCTTGGTCAATGTGGATGTTGGGCCGAAGGGCCCGTTTCCCTGCAGTTCGGGTCTATGAACAAGCCTGGGAAACCAAGTTCCTACTTTACCGCAATGTAATCCTGGCCTTGCAAGTTATCAGAAAAGCCTCATCGATTTTATTTTGCTGAAAATAACAAGTTAATGAAATTCTTTCCTTGGCGAGGCAGTGGCAGTTTAGCAGACTGGCCCAATGGGGTTGGTGGGGAGGAGGGGGGGAGAGGGTCTTGCAGTGAGGAAGCTGCTGATATCTGTAGGTATGTTGCAAAACTTACCTTTAGCGGCGCTGCACTTCTGCCGCTCCCCGTGTGCACGACTTTGGCGCCTTTCAGAGGGGGGCGGGCTTAAAGTGCCGTTTTTCAACAGACCTGGATAATCGATGAATGTCGGGCGATTTCGTTGCGGAAGAAAAATCGCTCCGACTTTTCGTCAATTAAGGTATTTTTAAATTACTCTAAATTATTTATTAACTAGAGTAATTTAAAAATCACCTTCAAAAGCCGTGAGCACTGACAACCGGAAGGATTTTCCGTAGGGGAGAAAAAAAGGTAAATAGTTTATTTTTATATTAAAAGTTGGTTTTTCGGGAGGCTTTAATAATATTTTTATGTTGCGAAATGGGGTCTAAAAAAATCTATGAACAAACAGTATTTTTCCCCCCGACTTCACCGCTAACCGCAACGTTCCAATCCACCGCATTCCACTAAAACCCACTCGCTAGATTTAAATGGCCATTAATTTACAGGCATAAAACACTAAATCCCTTCCATTTGGCCCAGAAATTCATGAAAATGAGATTTAAAAATTATGTTATATTGTGGATTATTGTGTGAATGTTATTTGGACACTTAGGCAATTTAAAAAAAGTTTATCTTTTCTTAAGAAATGGATAGATGTTTAGATCTACTCATTGAATTTTGTAATTAGCTACAATTAGATAACTAATTATATGCTTGAATTTCAGGTAATCCAAGTAAGATTGTTTAATATTTGTTTCAGAATGCTTCAATCTATAATAACTGAACATTTCATTGAGTTCTCTTAATTTTTAAGAAAGTTATGGGCTTTTAACTTTTTCAGATCACAGCTTTTGAGTTAAGTCAATTGAAAGGCAATGGGGAGCAAGATGCTAATTTCCGAGTATGAAAATGGCCATAACTGTCTTAGTACTGAAGATATGAAAGTAAATTAGGCGTCAAATTAAACTTCTTTTTTGCTTTATCTGATGGGATAAATTGCAGACTTGATTTTTAAAATCTCAAAATTTTGTAACATTGCTACAATCTGATGCAGTGTCAGAGTTACAGAGGGCTTTGGTGGAGTTAATAATGAGGGAACTGCTACTTAGAAGCGGCTGAGTGATGGGAGGTGGTGAGTTTATCCATATGGACCTCAAGATCACGGAGTTGATTCCACACGGACACAGCCCATTCCGCCCACTGACTCCATGCTGACCACTGAGCACCCAGAGTCCTACACGAATCCCATTAGATTTGTTCCACACTTGCTCCAGATTGTACAACTCACTCAGCCCGATAGCTTTGTGAAAAGGGAGGGAACCGGAGCACCCGGGAAAATCCCACCCGGTCACAGAGGGAACCTGCAAACTCCACACAGACAGGTTGGAACTGAAGGTGTGGGGCAGCGGCTGTCTGAATAACTCCACATTTGTGCAGGGAAGGTGCTGTTCTGCCCCTGGTGTGGTGTGCGGACATAGACCCACCTGTGCTGAGCCCAGAGTCGTGGCACAGGCTGGGCAGGCTGTGGCGTTGAACTCCCTTCTTCTGCGGAACACAAAAGGCAGTCAGTGAGTGGTAACGAAGACTTGCTGAGTGACAGGACATGATGCCCAGCGGAGATGAGTGACCATCGCCTGGCGATTGTGTTTGATGTCACCCTGGCTCATGACTTGAGAAAGATTTATGGCATTAAAGACAACTTTAACTACAGATGGTTATGTGGAGATTATGCAGTGATGGCAACAATATCGCAAAGGGGCTGCAAGGACTGTGAGGCCAGGAGTGTAGATGTAGGTGGCAGGCCAGCTGGCTGAGGCTATAAATAAAACCAAGTGTCCTTGACTTTATTTATAGAGGATTAGTTGTCAAAGGCAAGGAAGTTTCTGGAGCAGTGCTGTGCCCCAGCTAGACAGCCATTGTGACAATGAGGTCACCCCTAAACAACCTGTGGGTGGGGTTGCAACACCTGGAATGAGGTTATAGAACCAGACTCTTGTCATTGAGTTTCCTGAGTTACTCCAGCACTTTGTGTCTTCAGTGTAAACCAGCATCTGTAGTTCCTTCCTGCACTTGTCATTGAATGCTGATCATAAAGCACTGGATGCTGCTGGCAAAGGGCTGCATGGAGGAGGAGATGTAGAGAATGCGGGTTATAGTGGAAGTGTGCAGGTTAGAGATGCTGGCAGAGTGAAGTATTCAGCAACAGGCATGTTGGTACGCAGGGGACTGGTAGAGCGATTGGCAAAGGTGGATTGAGAAGGACAGGGGAGGGGGGGATGTTAGTGTCTCCAGCGCGGTGCCTACCCGCCAGGCCTGCCCCTCCTCCTCTGCCACCAACGAGGCCTCGCTGGGGTTCTCGATCACCCGTCCCGTGCACCCCGAGAAATCCATGGGCACCAGGCATGTCTCCGGCCCGCGGCCCTGCCACAGAGAACGGGAGATGGTCAGTGCGTTTGGTCTCCATGCCCAGGGTCACCATGATGCCCCAGCATCCCCGTCACAAGGGCCTTTGCCGGGGTCAGGGGCCGTTGCCGGGGTCAGGGGCCGTTGCCGGGGTCAGGGGCCGTTGCCGGGGTCAGGGGCCGTTGCCGGGGTCAGGGACCGTTGCCGTGCCGTTGGGTCTGTGGGGTAGCGGACTGACTCACCACAGCAGGTTCAATCCACGATTTCTGTGCATTTTTCTGCTGTGATAACTGGTAGTTCAGGCAGAGTTGTGGGCCCAGCTGTGCAACAGAGAGCGAATGATGTTGAGAAATCTAGCAGGCACCATTTACTGGTGCCCTCCTCTAATGCCCCGTTTATTCTGCCCTGGGACACCCACCTTGAGCAGCCGGAACGCTGTCATCCAGCACTTGTGACTCTGCTCATCCTCACAGCACAGCAGCCCCTTGTCCGTCATTGCCACGCCCTGTGGAGGCGAGGAACAGTCAAATGTTCAAAATGTAAAATGTCACAGGCGTCTGTCACCAGGGGCACGGGAGCAGGGGAGAGGGGTCGCTGGGGAGAAGGGGTCGCTGAGAGAGACGGCATTAACATCAGTGGGGTTACAATCACTGGATACACACCAGCCAGTGGAACCCCACACAGACATACCTGCCAGTGCAGCCGTCCCCAGTGCCTGTCTCCCCGGCTGGCACAAACGTCACTGCACTGGGACTTCAGACAGACGTCTGTGTCCTACAGCACAGATCCACAGATGGGCACTGCCAGCAAACTCTGCCACCCTGTGGCCATGGCCTGTCACTGACACACACACAGGTGTGGACACACACACATGCACGTGCACACACACACACTCACGCACACATGCACATGCATGCACATATACGCACACACACACGTACGCACACATACACGTACGCACGCACACATACGCACGCACACATACACTAACGCACACACATACACGCTCACGCACGCACTCACAAGCGCACACATACACACACTCATGCACCCACATACTCACGCATATACCCACGCACGCACACACACGCACGCGCACTCACACATACACACTAATGCACACATACACACACACGCGCACGGACACACATACAGACTCATGCACACACACTCTCGCACGCGCACACACACTCATGCACGCACTCATGCACGCACACACTAATGCACAAATACACACACACATGCACATACTCACGCACACACATACACACACGTGCACACATACACACACTCATGCGCACACATACACACACTCATGCACACACACATACACGTACATTCACTCATGCATACACACACTTGTGCACACACACTCATGGACACGCACACATACATACTCTCACACACATGTACATTCTCACAATATGCACATGCATACACATTCACACACACAAATACACAAACACACACAGATACAGATACACACACACAGGCACACAGAAACGCAGATACAGACAAGGACACAAGTGTGCATGCACACACTCACACGTGCATACACACACATTGTCCGTACACGTGTGGAAGCATGCTACAGTCACGTACACACAAACATGTGACTGTGAACACATGTACCTTGACACAGAAGCCGTAGTCAGTGGGTGAGTTGTGCATCTTTCTGCTGGTCACAGTGTAGATGTTGTTTTCATTCACATCAGCAAAGTACTGCAGGTGCCTTGGCTCCTAGTGAGGACAAGCAGGTGACAAACCGGGGGTGAGATGCGGGGAATGTCCCCTGCATGTGTCAGCTCACAGCCGTGGGGTGGGATGGGGGGGGGGGGGGGGTGAGGATGGAGGGGGGAATTACTGGGAATAGGGTGTGTGGGGACAGCTGTCCATGTGGAGTTTGCACGTTCTCTCCGTGGCCACATGGGTTTCCTCTGCGTGCTCCAGTTTCTTCCCACATCCCAAAGGCGTGCAGGTTTATAGGTTAATTTGCCTCCCTTCCATAGACTCCATCTACACCTCACGCTGCCTCGGCAAGGCCAGCAGCATCATCAAGGACCAGTCCCACTCCCTCTTCTCCCCTCTCCTATCAGGCAAGAGGTACAGAAGTGTAAAAACGCACACCTCCAGATTCAGGGACAGTTTCTTCATAGCTGTTATCAGGCAACTGAACCGCCCTATCAACAACTAGAGAGCAGTGCTGACGTCCCATTTACCTCATTGGAGACCTTTGAACTATGTTTAATCGGACTTTATTGCACGACATGCTATATCTGTAAACTGTGGGTGCCTTCATTGTAATCATGTATATAGGTATGTTACAATACCTACCTTTAGCAGCGCTGCAGTTCTGCCGCTCCCCGTGTTCGTGACTTTGGCGCCTTTCAGAGGGGGGGGGTTTAAAATGCCGCTTTTCCCTAGACAGTTCAAATCGATCCATGTCGGGCGATTTTGTCGCTAAAGAGAAATCGCTCCGACATTTCATTCATGAAGCTATTTTTAAACTACGCTAGATTATTTATTAACTAGAGTAGTTTAAAATCATCTTCTAAAGCTCTGAACGGTGACAGCGGAACGCACCTAACGTAGGCGATAAAAGAGGGTACACTGTTTATTTTTACATAAAAAAGTGGTTTTTAGGAAGGCTTTAATCACATTTTCATGTTGCGAAAAGGGGACAAAAAAAATGTATGAACCGGCTGTATTTTTCATATTGACTTCACCACAACGTTCTAATCCACCGCATTCCACTAAAACCCACTCTCTAGTTGATTTAAATGGCCATTAATTTACAGGCATTAAACACTAAATTCCTTCCATTTCGCCTATAAATTAATGAAAATTAGATTTAAAAATCATGTTATATTGTGGATTATTGTGTGAATGTTATTTGGACACTTAGGCAATTTAAAAATGTTAATCTTTTCTTAAGAAATGGATAGATATTTAGATCTAGTAATTTTGTAATTAGCTACAATTAGATAACTAACTAATTATATGCTTTAATTTCAGGTCATCCAAGTAAGATTGTTTCATATTTGTTTCAGAATGCTTCAATCTATAATAACTGAAAATTTCATTGCGTTCTCTTAATTTTTAAGAAAGTTATGGGCTTTTAACTGTTCTAGATCACAGCTTTTGTGTTGTCAATGGAAAGGCAACGGGGAACAAGATGCTAATTTCCGAGTATGGAAATGGCCGTAACTTTTTTAATACTGAAGATATGAAAGTGAATTAGGTGTCAAATTAAACTTCTTTTTATGCTTTATCTGATGGGATAAATTGCAGACTTGATTTTTAAAATCTCAAAATTTTGCAACATTGCTACTGTATAGTTTTTTTTGATTAGATAGCATGCAACAAAATCTTTTCACTGTACGTCGCCACACGTCACACTAATAAAGAAAGCTAAACTAAGCTAAACTGAGTGGATCAGGCAGCATCTGTGGAGGCAGTGAGATGGTTGAAGTTTCAGGTTGAGATCCTGTCTCAGTCTTGATCAATCCAAACCATCAGACATCCTCCGCCTCCACACAAAGCCACAGAGCAAACAAACAGGCCCTTCGATCTAACTTGGGCATGACAACCAAGGTTTAGAACTGAGCTAGTCTTTGGCCTACTGTCACAGCCTGTCTTTGGCTCACATCCCCCCTAAACCTTTCCTAACTACGTGACTGTCCAAATTTCAATTACAGTGGCTTGCAAAAGTTTTCATACCCCTTGAACTTTTCCACATTTTGTCACATTACAACCACAAATGTAAATGTATTTTATTGGGATTTTAAGTGATAGACCAACACAAAGTGGCGCATAATTGTGAAGTGGAAGGAAAATGATACATGGTTTTCAAATTTTTTTACAAATAAAAAACTGAAATGTGTGGCGTGCAAAAGTTCAAGGGGTTGGAAAACTTTTGCACGCCTCTGTAAATATTGGGTTCCTCCAGCATTTTGGCTTTTGTTCCAAATACCTGCATCTGCAGTCTCTTGCGTCTCCTTTTCAAATGTTTAGGTCGTTGTTGACCAACATTATAGAGTACTTTGAAGAAACATAGATGCAGAACATAGAAAAATAGATGCATGAGTAGGCCTTTCGGCCCTTCGAGCCAGCACCACCATTCAATATGATCATGGCTGATCATCTAAAATCAGTGCCCCATTCCTGCTTTTTCCCCATATCCATTAGCCCTAAAAGCTAAATTTAAAGGGCCTGTCCCACCAGCATACGACTCCTTGCGGTGAGCGCGACCTAACGTGGTCACTTGAGCCGTCCGGCCTCGCGCTACGATCGCCGGAGCGGTATAGAGTTGTGCGGAGCTGGTCCCGACATCGCGCGGCAACGGCCTGTCGGCCCGCAGCCGCTTCAACGCATTACACACCGCCTCACGTCGTGCCTCTGTGTGCCCCGTGACCCTCTCTCTATGTGCATCCGTGAGCCTCTCTATGTGTGCATCCATGACCCTCTATGTGTGTGCCTTCGTGACCTTCTCTCTGTGCCTCCGTGGCCCTCTCTCTGTGCCTCCGTGACCCTCTCTATATGTGCCTCCGTGACTCTCTATATGTGCCTCCGTGACCCTCTCTCTGTGTGCCTCCGTGACCCTCTCTATATGTGCCTCCGTGACCCTCTCTCTGTGTGCCTCCATGACCCTCTCTATATGTGCCTCCGTGACCCTCTCTCTGTGTGCCTCCGTGACCCTCTCTATATGTGCCTCCGTGACCCTCTATATGTGCCTCCGTGACCCTCTCTCTGGGCCTCCGTGACCCTCTCTATATGTGCCTCCGTGACCCTCTATATGTGCCTCCGTGACCCTCTATATGTGCCTCCGTGTCCCTCTCTATATGTACCTCCGTGACCTTCTCTCTGTGCCTCCGTGACCCTCTCTATATGTACCTCCGTGACCCTCTATATGTGCCTCCGTGACCCTCTCTCTGTGCCTCCGTGACCCTCTCTGTGTGCCTCCGTGACCCTCTCTGTGTGCCTCTGGGTCCCGCTCTATATGTGCCTCCGTGGCCCTCTCTCTCTGTGCCTCCATGTCCCTCTCTGTGTGCCTCCGTGACCCTCTCTCTGTGCCTCCGTGACCCTCTCTCTGTGCCTCCGTGACCCTCTCTGTGTGCCTCCGTGACCCTCTCTCTGTGCCTCCATGTCCCTCTCTCTGTGCCTCCGTGACCCTCTCTCTGTGCCTCCGTGACCCTCTCTCTGTGCCTCCGTGACCCTCTAGGTGTGCCTCCGTGACCCTCTCTCTGTGCCTCCGTGACCCTCTCTCTGTGCCTCCGTGTCCCTCTCTCTGTGCCTCCGTGACCCTCTAGGTGTGCCTCCGTGACCCTCTCTCTGTGCCTCCGTGACCCTCTCTCTGTGCCTCCGTGACCCTCTCTCTGTGCCTCCGTGACCCTCTAGGTGTGCCTCCGTGACCCTCTCTCTGTGCCTCCGTGACCCTCTCTCTGTGCCTCCGTGACCCTCTCTCTGTGCCTCCATGGCCCTCTCTCTCTGTGCCTCCATGTCCCTCTCTCTGTGCCTCCGTGACCCTCTCTGTGTGCCTCCGTGTTCCTCTCTCTGTGTCCCTCTCTGTCCTTGTGAACTTACCACGGACTTCGCTCCAACTTCGCGCCATGTTGCGCCACTCACCCGACCTCCGCGCGGCCCCCGCTGCCGGTTTGGTCGCACTCACCGCATGGAGTCGCATGCTGATGGGACAGGCCCTTAACTCTCTCTTGAAAACATCCAGTGAATTGGCCTCCACTGCCTTCTGTGGCAGAGAATTCCACAGATTCACAACTCTCTGAGTGAAGAAGTGTTTCCTCGACTCAGTCCGAAATAGGGGGTGGAAGATTGCAACCTTCACATGGTCTGCCCTGTTTCGACTAATGCAATCAACTTGACGTGCACAAACGGAAGATGAAATAGAACAAATTGACCAACAACTTTAGGCTGTGCACGCCACACGGAAGAAGATGAAGAAGTCCGAAATGGCCGACCCCTTATTCTTAAACTGTGGCCCCTGGTTCTGGACATCAGAAACATTCTTCCTACATCTAGCCTGTCCAATCCTTTAAGAATGTTATATGTTTCTATAAGATTCCCTCTCATCCTTCTAAATTCCAGTGAATACAAGTCTAGTCGACCCATTCTTTCATCATATGTCAGTCCCACCATCCCGGGAATGAACCTGATGAACCTATGCTACACTCCCTCAATAACAATAATGTCCTTCCTCAAATTAGGAGACCAAAATTACACACAATACTACAGATGTGGAATTAAGAGAAAGAGTGGAGCAGGAAGTAAATGGAACTAATGTGAGGTAATACCTGCTCAGGCCAGCAGATGGAGACAAATGGAGGTGACACAAAAGGCTGGAGAAACTCAGCGGGTGCAGCAGCATCTAAGGAGCGAAGAAGATAGGCGACGTTTCGGGCCGAAACCCTTCTTCAGACTGATGGGAGGTGGGGGGGGGGGGGGGCGGGGAGAAGTAAGGAAAAAGGAGGAGGAGCCCGAGGGCTGGGGGAGAAGTGGGAAGGGGAGGAGGCAGCCTGGGTTAACAGAATTGAGAAAATTCAATGTTTAAGCCCAGAGGATGCAGACTCCCCAAGCGGAATATGAGGTGCTGTTCCTCCAATTTGCGGTGTTGCTCACTCTGGCCGTGGAGGAGGCCCAGGACCGAGAGGGAGGATGCGGAATGAGAGGGGGAGTTGAAGTGCTGAGCCACCGGGAGGTCGAGTTGGTTATTGTGGACCGAGCGGAGGTGTTCGGCGAAACGATCGCCAAGCCTCCGCTAGGTCTCACCGATACAGATCAGATGGCATCTAGAGCAGCGGATGCAATAGATGAGGTTGGAGGAGGTGCAGGTGAACCTCTGTCGGACTTGGAAGGACTGCTTGGGTCCCTGAAAGGTGTGGAGGTGGGAGGTGAAGGGACAAGTGTAGCATCTCTTGCGGTTGCAAGGGAAAGTGCCCGGGGAAGGGGTGGAGCGGGAGGGAAGGGTAGAATTGACGAGGGAGTTGCGGAGGGAGTGGTCTTTGCGGAAGGCAGACAGGGGGGGAGATGGGAAGATGTAGCGAGTGGAGGGGTCACGTTGGATGTGGCGAAACTGGCGGAGGACTATGTGTTGTATGTGCCGGCTGGTGGGGTGAAAGGTGAGAACCAGGGGGACTCGGACCTTGTTGTGAGTGGGGGAATGGGGAGAGAGGGCAGTGTTGCGGGGTATGGAGGAGACCCTGGTGCGAGCCTCATCTATAGTGGGGGAGGAGAATCCACGTTCTCTGAAGAATGAGGACATTTGTGATGCCCTGGTGTGGAACACCTCATCCTGGGAGCAGATGCGGCGTAGACGGAGGAATTGGGAATAGGGGATGGAGTCCTTACAGGAAGCAGGGTGGGAGGAAGAGTAGTCCAGGTAGCTGTGGCCTATCTCCTTCACTCCTTAGATGCTGCTGCACCCGCTGAGTTTCTCCAGCTTTTTGTGTAACCCTCGATTCTCCAGCATCTGCAGTTCCTTCTTTAACAACAAGCTGTGGGAGTCAGTTGGTTTGTAGTGGATGTACCAGGTAGCTGTGGGAGTCAGTGGGTTTGTAATGGATGTACCAGGTAGCTGTGGGAGTCAGTGGGTTTGTAATGGATGTACCAGGTAGCTGTGGGAGTCAGTGGGTTTGTAGTGGATGTACCAGGTAGCTGTGGGAGTCAGTGGGTTTGTAGTGGATGTACCAGGTAGCTGTGGGAGTCAGTGGGTTTGTAGTGGATGTACCAGGTAGCTGTGGGAGTCAGTGAGTTTGTAATGGATGTACCAGGTAGCTGTGGGAGTCAGTGGGTTTGTAGAAACAAATGGAGGTTGCAAGCTTCTGAATAAATACCTTAGCACCTAAGGACACAAAAGCTGGAGTAACTCAGCGGGACATTTGGGTCGAGACCTGTGTTTGGGGAGGAGTGTATGGAATACATTGTAGCATGGTCCAGACGGGCTGAATGACCTTCCATTCTTTCTAACTGCTTGTGTCCACACACTCCCAACACAGATGCCTGGCTGACATGTACACACCTTCTCCCGATGGCGTATGTTCACACATGAAAGGAAATGGTGTGGGAGGGACAGCATCTGAGAAACGTTATAGTTCCACATTGTGATAATTAGCCTCACTGTAAGGTTCAGCAGCATCGCACGAGGTCACTCCACTTAATGTGATGCGATGCATGATCTCCGTCAGATGGAGCCCAACTCACCACATTTCATTGTCACCTTTGCCCAGCTAGAAATCATCCATTCTACATCTTTCTTCACCTGCATCTCTTTGGTGTCTCGTTATTACATCTTACCCTTCCTTATCTCTATGTCTCCGTCTCCCCTGATTCTCAGTCTGAAGAAGAGTCTCAACCCGAACCATTCCTTCTTATCCAGAGATTCTGCCTGTTCCACTGAGTTACTCCAGCATTTAGCATCCAACTTCCTGCACTGGGACATCACTCACCTTGGACGTGCCTTTGGTAGAGTAGTAGAACCCCGATTTCCTCAGGAAGAAATACAAGCGTCTCCAAGTTTTCTTTCCTTTCTCCTTCAGGTGGAGAAAGCCCTGTATCTCTGGACAGCTTCTGGCATTCAGGAAATTCTTGAAGGGAGAATAAGTTATTTTTAAATGTTTTGAAAACAGAGAAAACTCCTCAGACCTTAAGAAACATTTAAACAGGTACATGGATAGGACGGATTTAGAGGGATAGGGACCAACAGCAAGCAGGTGGGACTAGTGTAGATGTGACCTGTTGGTCAGTGTGGGCAAGATGGCCCTTGAGCACACGATGTTTTCGTGCTGTGTGACTCTATGAGTCCAAGAGAGATCCCTGAGGGTGCTGCTCTCACTCTCCTGTCAGCCTCACCTCATTGCAGTAAGGGGCAGCTTACGAGTGTGCGTGCGTGTGTGCGTGTGTGTGTGCGTGTGTGTGTGTATGTGCGTGTGTCTGCATCTGTGTCTGTGCGTGTGTCTGCGTCTGTGTACGTGTGTCTGTGCATGTGTGTGCGTGCGTATTTGTGTGTGTGTGTCTGTGTGCTTGCGTGTCTGCATCTGTGTACGTGTGTTTGTGCATGTGTGTGTGTGCATGTGCATGTGTCTGTGCATGTGTGTGCGTGTGTGTCTGTGCGTACCTGTGTGTGCATGTCTGTGTGCCTGTGTACGGATGTGTGTGCGTGTGTTCACGCGAGTTTTTGCGTGTGCCTGCAGGCGTCCGCGCATGTGTGTGCATATGTGGGCATGCATGTGTGTCTGTTTGCATGCGTGTGTGCATTTGTGCGTGCATGTGTCTGCGTGTCTGTGTGCGCATGTGTGCAAGTGTGTGTGCGTGTGTGCGCATGTGTGTGTGCGCACGTGTGTGTGTATACGTGTGTGTATACGTGTGTGCATATGTGCGTGTGTGTTTGTGTGTATGTGTATGTGCGTGCGTATGTGCATGCGTGTGTGTGTGCGTATGTGTGTGCGTGTGTGTGTGTTTGTGTGTGTGCGTGCGTATGTGCGTGCGTGTGTGTGCATGTGTGTGCGCGCGTGTCTGTGGACGCGTGTGCGTGTGTGTGCATGTGTGCGTGTGTTTGTGTGCATGTGTATGTGCATGCGTGTGTATGTGCATGCATGTGTGTGCGTGCGTATGTGCGTGCGTATGTGTGTGCGTGTGTGCATGTGTGTGTTTGCGTGCATGCGTATGTGCGTGCGTGTGTATGTGCGTGTGTGCGCGTGTCTGTGGACGTGTGTGCATGTGTGCATGAGTGCGTGTGTGTTTGTGTGCATGTGTATGTGCATGCGTGTGTGTGCGTGCGTATGTGTGTGCGTGTGTGCATGTGTGTGTGTTTGTGTGTTTGCGTGCGTATGTGCGTGCGTGTGTGCATGTGTGTGTGCGCGCGTGTCTGTGGACGTGTGTGCGTGTATGTGTGTTTGTGTGCGTGCGTATGTGCGTGCGTGTGTGTGCGCGTGTGTCTGTGTGTGCATGTGCGTGTTGGTCTCACCTGTGTTAGCTGAGCTTGTGGAATTCCTGCATCAGCTTCCAGACTTCCTGCTAGCATATGCATCGGGAAGAATGTCTGTGGAGGGGAAATGTGACCATCAGACTGTAAAACATAGAACATAGAACAGTACAGAACAGGCCCTTCAGCCCACAATGTCTGTTGAATTTGATGCCAGGTTAAACTAATCCCTGCCTGTATATAACCCATCTCCCTCCATTCCCTACAACTCCTTGTGTCTATCTAAATGCCGCTTAAACACCACAATGGTATCTGCCTCTAGCACCTCCGCTGGTAATGTATTCCACCCACCCACCACCATCTGTGTGAATATTAAATCACTAGATCATCATGTACATCCTCTCCTGTCTCTGCTGTTCCCTGTCAGTCTCTGAGACACACCCCTCCTCCCCCTGACCCAGTGGTGTCCATCTCCACTGCTCTCTGGGGCTGAGATCTGAGTGGAGCAGTCGGCTGAGACACCTCCAGTCAAGTGTAAACCTAACTCCTACCCAATCATCTCCAGAACAGTGAGGCCATGAGCATTAGTATTCATACAGTGAATCAGTGTGGAAACAGACCCTTCGACCCAACTTGCCCACACCGACCAACATGTCCCATCTACACCAGTCCCACCTGCCCTCACGGTCCATATCCCTCCAAACCTATCCTATCCATGTGTCTGTCTCAATGTTTCTTAAACATGGTGATAGTACCAGCCGTAACTACCTCCTCTGGCAGCTCGTTCCATACTCCCACCACCCTTTGTGTAAAAAAGTTATCCCTCGGCTTCCTGTGAAATCTTCTCCCCTCACCTTAAACCCATGTCCTCTGGTCATCGATTCCCCTACTCTCGGCAAGAGACTCTGTGCGGGTTACACAAAAAGCTGGAGAAACTCAGCGGGTGCAGCAGCATCTAAGGAGCGAAGGAGATAGGCGACGTTTCGGGTCGAGACCCTTCTTCAGACTGAAGAAGGGTCTCGACCCGAAACGTCGTCTATCTCCTTCGCTCCTTAGATGCTGCTGCACCCGCTGAGTTTCTCCAGCTTTTTGTGTAACCCTCGATTCTCCAGCATCTGCAGTTCCTTCTTTAACAAGAGACTCTGTGCGTTTACCTGATCTATTCCTCTCATGATTTTGTAACCTCATCCTCCTGCGCTCCAAGGAATAGAGTCCCAGCGTGCTCAATATCTCCCTATAGCTCAGACCCTCGGGTCCTGGCAACATCCTCGTAATTTTGACAACATCTTTCCTCTAACATGGTGACCAAAACTGAACACAATACTCTAAATGTGACCTCACCAACGTCTTACATCACTGCAACATGACCTCCCAACTCCTATCCTCCTGAGTCAGGTGGAGACATCTTTGAGCGGGGTCAGGCACGCCCCTTAACCTCCCCTCTGGGGCGTCCAGTCAGGGGTTTCAACCTTTCTTCAGTTGGAAGCTACCAAAAGATCTCAACAGGCCAATGTCTGCATTTGTAGCTCCAATTCCAGACAATCCAAATAGCTCACTTGTAGATGGCTATATTTGAATGTGGGGAATGATTGCCACGGGTTTGCTATTCAGTGGCATGACCTGCTTGTCCCTGGTGTCTCGTAGACAGAGGGGTGAAAGTCGCCAAGCTTGCGGGCGAACCTTAACCCCTTACCTGGGGGTTCCTGAAGAACTCGTACTTGGCATAGTGCTTCCTGAAGACAAACTTGTTTCTGCAGTTGACGGGCCACGTAGACTGCACCTCCACCGGCATCTCGTGGTCCTCCAAATATCTTTCTGGGGCAGACACACGGAGACGTCAGTTAGAGGGTGTAGATTAGTATGGGAGGGGGAGGGGTAGGGGGTGGGGAGAGGATGGGGAGCGGGAGGGGGAGGGAAGACGGTGGAGAGTCTTTTAGATTTAGAGATACAGCGTGGAAACAGGCCCACGGTCGGCGCCGACCAGCGATCCCTGTACACCAACACTATCCTACACCCACAAGGGACAATGTTTACATTTACACCAAGCCAATGAACCTACAAACCTGCACGTCTTTGGAGTGTGGGAGGAAACTGAAGATCTCTGAGAAAACCCACGTGGTCATGGGGTAACGTACAAACTCCGTACAGACAGCACCTGTACAGATAGTCGGGATGGAACCCGGGTCTCTGGCGCTGCATTCGCTGTAAGGCAGCAACTCTACCGCTGCGCCACCGTGACTGTCTGGTAAGAGGGGGTGGGGATGGGGTGGGGAGGGGGGAGGGGAGGGTAGTGGGTTAGAGGGGTTACCCAATGCTGAGTCAGGGTGGCACTCCACCAGTGCCCACGTGTCCCTGTCCACACAGCGATGCCTGTCCACCAGCTGACAGCAAACATCCCGGGCAGTCAATGCCGCTCTGACCCCCAGTGACCTCCGCATCCCATCTTCACTGAAGACCGTAATGACCTGAAAAACACAAAGAGGAAAGGCTGTGTCAGCTGGCATGGCCTGTTGGGTTTGGGGGCCGAGAGATGGCATAACTATATCAATTTATCTTTAGTGAGGTTGGTAATTATACGTGTGTGTTTGTGTGTGTGTGTGTGTGTGTGTGTGTGTGTGTGTGTGCGCATGTTTTTGCATGTGTGTGCGTCTGTGTGTGTGCGTGTTTTTGCGTGTGTGTGTTTATGCGTGTGTGTGTGTGTGTATGCATCAATGGGGTATATATATATATACCCATCCCTTCTCTCCAGAGACGCTGCCTGTCCCGCTGAGTTACTCCAGCATTTTGTGTCTATCTTCTGACAAACAGGAACATGGAAATGCAGGGAATGGAGGGAGATGGAGGCAGAGGAGATTAGTTTAAGTTGGCATCATGTTGGGCATGGACAGTGTGGGACATCGTGATAGCACAACGTGGGACGAAGGGCCTGTTCCTGCCCTGTACTCTATGTTGAGATGAATAGCCACACTCTTGCCTAACTGGTTTGCTGGTGCCAGCAGCCGGCAGTGTGCCAGGAGAGGGTGCGGGACACAATCGGCTGGCTGAGGTGCAGGGAGTGACGGCACGATGCAGCTTGTGTCAGTGCACGGGCCCGGGCCCGGTGACAGATCGTCCTTGGTTCACCTGCACTGTGGGTGCCAGTAATGGTGTCATCGTTAAGGGGAAACTATGGTCCAAGCAAGGCAGTGATCCAGAGCAGCGCAGTTGCTGGTGTACCTGGAACAGGTGCAGTGCCATCACCAACAATTCCAGCAGCTGCTGCCCACACCCCACACGGACAGGTGTGGGTCGGAGAGATGTGTATCTGTGGCCCCTGCCCAGGGCATCTCTCATTGACACGGGCTGGACACCCGTGTGTAGGACGGAACTGCAGATGCTGGTTTATACCGAAGATAGACACTAAATGCTGGAGTAACTCAACGGGACAGGCAGCATCTCTGGAGAGTAGGAGTGGGTGACTTTGCAGGTTGAGGCACTTCTTCAGATTCTTCTTCAGTCTGAAGAAGGGTCTCAACCCAAAACGTCACCCATTCCTTCTTTCCACAGATGCTGCCTGTCCCGCTGAGTTACTCCAGCATTTTGTGTCTGTCTTTGAAATGGATCAGGATTCATCCCTGCCTGGAGAAGAACATAGATAGCTGGAAAGTGAATGGGAGGCACAACTGTGGGAGGTGTTGAAGATGAAGAGGTAGGGGGTTGATGGTGAATGGGGTAGAATGGTGAAACTGCCTGGCCCCGAATGTCGCTGGAGATGAGGTGGGTTAGACAGTCCAACAAAGTTTATAATAATGGGATTGGAGAGGGATGAGGGAGGATGCGGAACTTGCCGGAAAGAGCTGTGGACAGAGCAAGTCCCCTTGTGCTTACACAGTGGCCAGATGTGGAGGTGACGAGCAGAGAACTGCGGGCTGGGGCCGTGTGGCAGGTGGTATAGGTCTTCCTCAACTGATGGGCTGAATGGCCTTCTCTGAGCCTTTAACTGTCTGAGTGGCAGCAATGACCAGTGGCCAGTACAGGGATCTGGTGCCCTGGTCACATCTGGTCACCTCTGGTCACCTCTGTTCAGGCTGCAGCTGTTACACAGGTCAATAATTCACCGCCCCCCATTGCAGCTTCAGTCGGAGTCAACCAAGGTGGAAAGGCCTGTCCCTTTAAGGCCCTTGGCCTGTGGGTGAGCAGCTGAGATTGGGTTCCCTTAACTCAGCACAGCCTATTTATAGTGGCCATCAATCAAGACGTGTGACGTGTGTCTAGACATTAATGTCACTCGGCAACAGTCAACCAGCTGCAAATATAACTGTGGGACTGGCCTTGAAGTGTGAACCGGGCAGGTACTGAGAACAGACGTGCATGCACACCAAACGCACGGGGCCGGGGCGGGTCGTGTCGGGACAGGGGGTGAGGGGACAGGACGAGATGGGAATGACAGTGCAGAAGAGGGAAGAGGGAGGTGGAGAGCTCCCCAGACCCTGCCCGTTGGAACAACACCACCACATGCAAGACAACACGAGTATTGCGTGCAGTTCTGGCTGCTCCATTGCAGGAAGGATACATAGACAACAGGTGCAGGAGTAGGCCATTCGGCCCTTCAAGCCAGCACCGCCATTCACTGTGATCATGACTGATAGAAACATAGAAAAAGAGGAGCAGGAGTAGGCCATTCGGCCCTTCGAGCCTGCACCGCCATTCAATGTGATCATGGCTGATCATCCAACTCAGTATCCCGTACCTGCCTTCTCTCCATACCCCCTGATCCCTTTAGCCACAAGTGCCACATCTAACTCCCTCTTAAATATAGCCAATGAACTGGCCTCAACTACCTTCTGTGGCAGAGAATTCCAGAGACTCACCACTCTATGTGTAAAGAATGTTTTCCTCATCTCGGTCCTAAAGGAATTCCCCCTTATCCTTAGACTGTGACCCCTTGTTCTGGACTCCCCCAACATTGGGAACAATCTTCCAGCATCTAGCTTGTCCAACCCCTTAAGAATTTTGTAAGTTTCTATAAGATCCCCCCTCAATCTTCTAAATTCCAACGAGTACAAGCCGAGTCTATCCAATCTTTCCTCATATGAATGTCCTGACATCCCAGGATGGCATCCCTGGTCATCCACAATCAGTACCCCGTTCCTGCCTTCTCCCCATATCCCATGATTCCGCTAGCCCCAAGAGCTCTATCTAACTCTCTTTTGAAAGCATCCAGTGAATCGGCCTCCACTGCCACCTGAGGCAGAGAATTCCACAAATTCACAACTCTCCGGATGGAGGCTTCGCAGAGAGTCCAGGGGAGGTTAACAGGGGACGTTAACAGAATGCTGCCTGGATTAGAGGGATTCAACTGCAGGAGACTGAGGGGTTGGGTAGTCTTGAACATCAGACATTGAGGGGAGACCTGATAGAAATATATAAAATTATGAGAAGCATAGATAGTTTAGACTTTAAAGATACAGCATAGATACAGGCCTTTTGGCCCATGGAGTCTGTGCCGACCAGCGATCACCCTGTATACTAGCACTATCCTGTACACTAGGGACAGTTTTACAATTAACCTACAGATCTGTACATTTTTGGTGTGTGGAAGGAAACCCGAGCACCCGGAGAAAACTCACGTGGTCACATGGAGAACTTGCAAACTCCGTACAGACATTGCTGCTCGTGTGTAGGGAGTGGATGAGGAAGTGGGATTCCAGAATGTGCTAGGCCACAGGTAGTCCGTGGCATAGTCAGTCGCTCATCTGTGCATCTATCAGCCCATGCTCTGGTCCAGCTATGTGTACGTGTGGGCTGTCTCATCTCCAGCCCGACCCCCACTCCCGTTCCCCACCCGCTTCACCATCTCTGCTGACTGACCGCTGTCCGTAGTCCTGGACGGTTCAGTGACAAAGCGACAACCACCAAATAAGCTGTGAACTACATCGACTTGTGGGGCAAGACAACAAACTACTGCAGGAAGGAACTGCAGAGGCTGGTTTACACTGACGATATATACAAAATGCTGGAGTAACAGCGGGACAGGCAGCATCTCTGGGGAGAAGGAATGGGTGACGTTTCAGGTCCAGACACCTCTCTCCAGAGATGCCGCCTGACCCGCTGAGTTACTCCAGCATTTTGTATATATTGTCAGTGTAAACCAGCACCTGCAGTTCCTTCCTGCACATAGACTTGGGAGCATTGCTATTGCATTTTTGCAGTTTGTTTGTTTGCATGTGTGTGTGTACACTGAACATTTTTTGTTTATTATATTGTTTACAGAGTACTATGGTTACATGTTGTGCTGCGGCAAGTAAGAATGTCATTGTTCTATCTGGGACACATGACAATACAACTCTCTCTGTCTTCCTCCACTCTGGTACTCACCTGCATGTCTCTGCTGCTGGGAGGGTGGGGACTGCTGGAGGTCGGTGAGCTGGGATGGCTGCACAGTTCCGGGAAGGGATTGGGAATAGTCGGGAGTGAGGCCGTCCGGAATTCCTCCTCCTTCGGCTGCCTGTGGGAGACAATGTGATTCTCAACACGGAACTCCACAAACAGAACTACTGATAGACACATGGGACTTCAGACACAAGAGACTTGTGTACAACACAGAATGCTGGAGTACCTCAGTGGGTCAGGCAGCATCTCTGGAGAAAAAGGAATGGGTGACGTTTCGGATCGGAACCCTTCTTCAGACCGGCCCCAACCATCACCTGTTCCTTTTTCTCCAGAGATACTATCTGACCCACTGAGTTATTCCAGTTCTTTACGTCTATCTTCTGTATAAATCAGCATCTGCAGTTCCTTGCTACACATGTTCCAATGTCCTCTAGCTCTGCTTTTCAGAACATTAGAAATCGAAGGAGACTGAGATCCCAAACGTTGTCTCCAACATTCAGTATTTAGCTCCTTTGCTGCAGTAATCAATAATTCATCCTTTCACCTCCACTCTCCCCCTCCTCCTTCCCCCTCCTCATTTCCCCTCTCTCCAATCTCCTGCACCCCTCCCCCCTCCCCTCCATCTCCCCCCTCACCTCACCCCTCCCCCTCCTCTCCCCCCTCCCCTCCATCTCCCCCCTCACCTCACCCCTCCCCCCCCCTCACCCCTCCCCCTCCTCTCACCCCTCCTCCCCCTCCACCCACTGCTTTCAGTTGCATCACCCCTCACCTCCACCATCTTTACCCCTCTGTGCCGACCTCCCTCCCTCCCATTTATCCTGCCACATGACCCACACCAGACACTGACATTTCAGTGTCCACGTTGTCTAACCCTGTTTGAATGGGGGTTTCTTGCTGTGATGTACCTCACCTGTGGATGGGTATGTGTAAGGGCTGTGAGCTGTGGGTCCGCAGTGCTGGGTGCAGGCCAGAGGGGCTGGCCGTCCTGTGGCCATTGGGCAGCAACGACTCCACATCCTTTTGGTACAGGTTGCCCAGTCTGGAGCTTACACTGCGCTCCAGCGCCACTATGTCCATGTCAGCATCTACCAGAGGCAAGGACACATCCCCAGTCATCTCACTCTGAATCTCCAGCTCATGTCAGATATATAGAAACATAGAAAATAGCTGCAGGAGTCGGCAATTCGGCCCTTCGAGCCAGCACCGCCATTCAATACGATCATGGCTGATCATCTAAAATCAGTACCCCGTTCCTGCTTTCTCCCCATATTCCTTGATTCCTTTAGCCCGAAGAGCTAACTCTAACTCTCTCTTGAATACATCCAGTGAATTGGCCTCCTCTGCCTTCTGTGGCAGAGAATTCCACAGATTCACAACTCTTTGGGTGAAAAGGTTTTTCTTCATCTCAGTCCTAAATGGCCTACCTCTTATTCTTACTCCCCAGGGTAGGAGAACGCTGCCCGGAGAGCAGGGCAATAAAGAGAGTGTCTCGCTCAATCATCAATACCATAAACTAACAGCAGTTACTGAGTATTACTAATAATTTGGAGACACCAGAAACTGCAGATGCTGGAATCTTGAGCAAAGCACAAAGTGCTGGAGGAACTGAGTGAGTCAGGCAGCATCTGTGGGGGGGGGGTGTTGGATAGACGATGTTTCAGGTCAGATTTGTGTGGAGAGGTCGCAACCCAAACCACCATTCTCCATGATTGATCTTTATTGTATAATTATTGACTTTATATTTACTGGTTGCGTTTGTTTCGTTGTGTTAATAAGGATTTCCTGCAGCCAGTGGCATGTCCTTATTGTGGACCCAGTGCCACCCTTGTCTCTGGGGAGGGGTATGGATGATGCAGACAGCCACAGTCTGGTTTCCACGGGGGTTGGGGTCTAAAACTGGACGTCACAGGATGAAGGCAAGAAGGAGGAGGTTTAAAGATGATTTCAGGGTACATTTTTCACACACATAGAAACATAGAAATTAGGTGCAGGAGTAGGCCATTCGGTCTTGGCTGATCATCCAACTCAGTATCCCGTACCTGCCTTCTCTCCATACCCTCTGATCCCCTTAGCCACAAGGGCCACATCTAACTCCCTCTTAAATATAGCCAATGACCTGGCCTCAACTACCCTCTGTGGCAGAGAGTTCCAGGGACCCACCACTCTCTGTGTGAAAAAAATCCTTCTCATCTCAGTCCTAAAGGATTTCCCCCTTATCCTTAAGCTGTGACCCCTTGTCCTGGACCTCCCCAACATCGGGAACAATCTTCCTGCATCTAGCCTGTCCAACCCCTTAAGAATCTTGTAAGTTTCTATAAGATCCCCTCTCAATCTCCTAAATTCTAGAGAGTATAAACCGAGTCTATGCAGTCTTTGTTCATAAGACAGTCCTGACATCCCAGGAATCAGTCTGGTGAACCTTCGCTGCACTCCCTCTATGGCAATAATGTCCTTCCTCAGATTTGGAGACCAGAACTGTACGCAATACTCCAGGTGTGGCCTCACCAAGACCTTACACAACTGAAGTAGAACCTCCCTGCTCCTATACTCAAATCCTTTCGCTATGAAAGCTAACATACCATTCGCTTTCTTCACTGCCGGCTGTACCTGCATGCCTACTTTCAATGACTGGTGTACCATGACACCCAGGTCGCGCTGCATCTCCCCTTTTCCTAATCGGCCACCATTCAGATAGTAGTCGGTTTTCCTATTTTTGCCACCAAAGTGGATAACCTCACATTTATCCACATTATACTGCATCTGCCAAACATTTGCCCACTCACCCAGCCTATCCAAGTCACCTTGCATTCTCCTAGCATCCTCCTCACAGCTAACACTGCCCCCCAGCTTAGTGTCATCCGCAAACTTGGAGATATTGCCTTCAATTCCCTCATCCAGATCATTTATGTATATTGTAAATAGCTGGGGTCCCAGCACTGAGCCTTGCGGTACCCCACTAGTCACTGCCTGCCATTGTGAAAACGACCGGTTTACTCCTACTCTTTGCTTCCTGTTTGCCAGCCAGTTCTCTATCCACATCAATACTGAACCCCCAATGCCATATGCTTTAAGTTTATATACTAATCGCTTATGTGGGACCTTGTCGAAAGCCTTCTGGAAGTCCAGATACACCACATCCACTGGTTCTCCCCCATCCACGCTACTAGTTACATCCTCGAAAAATTCCACAAGATTCGTCAGACATGATTTACCTTTCGTAAATCCATGCTGACTTTGTCCAATGATTTCACCACTTTCCAAATGTGCTGCTATCCCATCTTTAATAACTGACTCTAGCAGTTTCCCCACTACCGATGTTACACTAACTGGTCTGTAATTCCCCGTTTTCTCTCTCCCCCCCTTCTTAAAAAGAGGGGTTACGTTTGCTACCCGCCAATCCTCAGGAACTACTCCAGAATCTAAAGAGTTTTGAAAGACACAGTAGTTGGCATCTGGAATGAGCTGCCACAGAAGGTGGTGGGGGCTGGAAATAGTGACAACATTAAGCTGAACAGATTCTTGAATCTGTACACTCTAAATGGATCGATTGTAATCATATTTTGTCTTTCTGCTGAAGAAGGACACAGAATGCTGGAGTAACTCAGCGGGACAAGCAGCATCTTTCTGCTGCCTGGTTAGCCCGTGACAAAAACCTTTTCACTAGACTGATCTGAACGAGAAGAGGGCTATGGATTTAATGCAGGCAAGGGGTATCAGTGTGGATAGGCGTGATTATCAGCATGGACATTTTGGGCCGAAGGGCCTGTGTCTGCTCTGTACAACTAACTCTGTGACTGTCCCAATGACAGTACATGTTGATCCACATTCCAATCAGCCAAATTATCTCTGACTGAATCATCAGGTGTCAAGTACTGCAAACAAAGGTTTTTATTATCTGACGGTCCCAGCCAATGTGTTTACCTTATGAAACATATGGATACAAATATCCATCTGTTGTTTCTGTGACTATGCATTAGATAGTTTACATTCTGTATCAAATACTGAGCACGTATACCTGGGCTGTAGTTTACACATGGCTTCGGCCGACTGACAGACAGAGCGAAGGCAGGTACTTTGAAAGAACAATCTCCCAATGTTACTGATTCCAAAGGGCAAAGGTGTGGGGGAGAGTGACGTGAGGGGAGGGGAGTGAAGTGAGGGGAGGGGGAGTGACGTGAGGGGAGGGGGAGTGACGCTAGGGGAGGGGGAGTGATGTGAGGGGGGGAGTGACGTGAGGGGAGGGGGAGTGACGTGAGGGGAGGGGGAGTGACGTGAGGGGAGGGGGAGTGACGTGAAGGGAGGGGGAGTGACGTGAGGGGAGGGGGAGTGACGCTAGGGGAGGGGGAGTGATGTAAGGGGAGGGGGAGTGACGTGAGGGGAGGGGGAGTGATGTAAGGGGAGGGGGAGTGACGTGAGGGGGGGAGTGATGCGAGGGGGGGAGTGACGCGAGGGGAGGGGGAGTGATGTGAGGGGAGGGGGAGTGACGTGAGGGGGGGAGTGACGTGAGGGGAGGGGGAGTGATGCGAGGGGAGGGGGAGTGACGCGAGGGGAGGGGGAGTGACGCGAGGGGAGGGGGAGTGACGTGAGGGGAGGGGGAGTTACGTGAGGAGTGGGCACTCCAACACGTGACAGGTAACAGAACAGCCCTGACTGGACACTGTCCACCCAACCATTGCCCCCGAGAAGGAAGCGGAAGGTCTAGCACTGACAGTGTCCATGATGGACATCGATGACCAGGAGCGAACGGGAACGCTGAGGGGGGCACTGCGAGTTAAATGAGCTTCCTGTTACGTCAGTGGTGGGCTAGAACATCAATGTTATTCGTACACCGTCTGTAATGTCAAAAATGTTTCAAAGTCACTGAATGGGAACATTATCAGTAATTGTAATCATATTTTGTCAACTATTGGATCAAATTTGACTGTTTTTGTGTGAAGGGGCAGGGGAGGGAGAGAGAGAGAGATAGAGGGAGAGACAGACAGGGAGAGACAGTGACAGACAGAGGGAGAGAGAGACAGAGGGAGAGAGAGACAGAGGGAGAGAGAGACAGAGGGAGAGAGAGACAGAGGGAGAGAGAGACAGGGAGAGGGAGAGACAGAGGGAGAGAGAGACAGAGGGAGTGACAGACAGAGGGAGAAAGAGACAGAGGGAGAGACAGACAGGGAGAGGGAGAGACAGACAGGGAGAGGGAGAGATAGGGAGAGGGAGAGACTGAGGGAGAGAGAGACAGAGGGAGAGAGAGACAGAGGGAGAGAGAGACAGAGGGAGAGACAGACAGGGAGAGGGAGAGACAGAGGGAGAGAGAGACAGAGGGAGTGACAGACAGAGGGAGAGAGACTGATGGCGGGGGAGAGAGATAGAGGGATTTCAGGACATATGGTCACAAGGTTGATGATCATGAGGGGGGGGGGAATATTGAGCAAGAGCGTGTGAATGTGGGTGGGTGGTGAAACAATGTTGTCACATTCTGCCCTTCCTTTCCCTCTGTATATTACAGCGAGGAAGTGCCTCGTTTGCTATTTGTGGAACAAGCATTTGAAAATCAGCTCTTGCAGACATGTTTTACAGTATAGTGTATCACTTGTTATTCAACCAATACACACAGGAGGTGATTGATGGACAAGCTCCGATATTATTTCCCCATTCATCTGTAAACAATAAGCAATTTGTCAGCAGTAATGAACATCTATTGAGCCTGGTCACAGAGTCTGGTGCTGGCTCCGTGGTGAAAAATCAGATGGGCTTTGATTAACTGTCAGTAGCACCAGGACAGACAGATGCTGGCAGTCAGCAGAGGCCCGTGCAGGAATCTCAACTTGCTGTTTTCAGAGGCGTGTGTGCAAGTCCTTTATGTTCTGGAGCGAGTGTGTGTCTGAGTGAGTGTCTGAGTGTGTGTGTGTATGTCTGAATGTGTGTCTGTGTGTGTAGGAATGTCTGTGTGTGCGTGTGAATGTGTGTCTGTGTGTGTGGGAATGTCTGTGTGTGCGTGTGAATGTGTGTGTGTGTGTGTGTGAATGTGTGTGTGTGTGTGTGAATGTGTGTGTGTATGTCTCAGTGTGTGTCTGTGTGTGTGTGAATGTCTGTGTGTGTGACTGCATGTGTGTGCATGTGTGCATTTGTGTGTGAATTTGTCCTTGTGTGTTGTGCACATGCTTGTTTGTGTATATGTGATTGTGAGTGAGTGTGTCGTGTGTATGATTGCATATGTGCGAGTGTGAGTGAGTGTAAGTGTGAGTGCTGTGCGCTGCGATGGATGTACGTGACGTGTAGCAGAGCTGTGGTGAGAAGCCTTTGACACCAATGCCAGTTGCGGCCTCACTGAATCCCAGTAGAACTCTACAAAAGCTCTGGGGAACTGAGGTCACACAGATAGAGGTGGCACAGCATCACTGCCAGCTGCAGCCAGCTCTCCCATGGACACGGGTGGTGCTGCGACCGTGCTCTGTGCCATCTTGCTACCAGATGCTCTCTATGGTCTGGCAATGGACCTGGGTCTGGCACAATCCCTGTCCTCACCCGGGCCGTAGTGTGCCCCAGTGTGCGTCAGTGTGTGTGTCCCTGTGTGTGCACCTGTGTGTGTCCCTGTGTGTGCCCGTGTGTGATCCAGTGTGTGCCCCAGTGTGTGCCCCTGTGTGTGCCCCAGTGCGTCCCCCAGTGCGTCCCTGTGTGTGCCCCAGTGTGTGCCCCGGTGTGTGCCCCAGTGCGTGTGCCCCAGTGCGTGTGCCCCAGTGTGTGCCTGTGTGCCCCAGTGTGTGCCCCAGTGTGTCCCTGTGCGTTCCCCAGTGTGTCCCTGTGCGTTCCCCTGTGTGCCCCAGTGTGTGCCCGTGTGTGCCCCAGTGCGTGCCCGTGTGTGCCCCAGTGCGTGCCTGTGTGTGCCCCAGTGTGTGCCCCTGTGCATGCCCCAGTGTGTTCCCCAGTGTGTCCCTGTGCGTTCCCCAGTGTGTGCCCCAGTGCGTGCCTGTGTGCCCCAGTGCGTGCCCAGTGTGCCCCTGTGTGTGCCCCAGTGCGTGCCTGTGTGTGTGCCCCAGTGTGTGCCCCAGTGCGTGCCCCAGTGTGTGCCGCTGTGTGTGCCACAGCTGCTGTGTTGGCTACTGTGTTCCGCTGCCATAGACATGAAGATTCATTAGTCATATCAAGTCCCGGAACTGTGCAGCACACAAACAGGCCCTTCCGCCCATCTTGTCCAAGTTAGCATCTTGGGATAGTTCCATTTGCCTGCCTTTGGTCCATATCCCTTCAAATCGTTTGCAACTCCTTCCAGATACAGACTATCTCTGAGTTTAGTTTAGTTTAATTAGTGCTACAGCACGGAAACAGGCCCTTTGGCCCGCTGGGTCTGTGCTGGCCTACACACTAATGTACAATTTTACCAAGCTAATGAACCAACAAACCTGTACGTCTTTGAAGTGTGGGGGGAAATCGGAGCACCCGGAGAAAACCAGGTAACAGGGAGGTAACAGGGAGAACGTACAGACTCCGTACAGACAGCACTCAGTCAGTGCAATAGTTGCCTCCGAGGTGCCTCTCAAATCTCTCCTCTCTCACCTTAAGACTGTCCTCTCTAATTTTTGAATCCTTCACCCTGGAAAAACACTGAGTGTTCACTTTATGTTGAGCACCTCAATGAGGTGTAGCCTCCTCTACCCCGCCAAGAAAACAGCCCCAGCCTCTCCAACCTCTCCCTCTAACATCCCGGTGAACCCATCCCTTCTGCAGCCTTTGTAACCTCTTGTCTCCATCTTCACTTTGGCTTGAGGATCAGTGAGGAGGAGTTTTGCTGGTGCAGAGACACGAAGCTGAGTGAGTGAGCGGCGTCAGACAGCATGGCACCACAGACACACCCCACTCACTCCACAAGTGCTATTAACACACACCCTCGGCACAGCCTGAAGCAGCTGGATGCTGGCCACCTGGGTGTGTGCGCCAAGCGTCTACGTGTGCGTCAGGGTTTGAGCAAATACCCCAGAGCTACAGCTTGCCGGAGAGGCGGCTGAATCCCGCTGGAAAATGCATGAAAAACCCCTTCTCTCTGGGACAGAGTGTGAGGGTGGTGGTGGCTGCTGCCCACACAGCAAAGGTCCTCATCACTGGGTCAGCAGCACACAACACTGCTGCAGGATTAATGGCCACACTCCACCAGCTCTGTGTCATCCTAACTAGCGTGGCTTGTCTTTCATTAACCGTCTCAATCAACAGTACACAGGGAGTGCCAAGAACACAGAAGGTCCCTTCACACAGGTGAATGTGTCAGATTAACACTGCTGCAGTAATGTTGGATGTCAGAACACTAGGTGTGAGATTGTGGTACTGGTCATGTTTGTCTGTGTGCTCCCTGGTGCCTGACCCCACACACCACCTTCCTGCACCAACTACACGTGCTTCACTCTCTCTCATAGTCATACAGCACAGAAACAGGCCCTTCGGCCCAACTTGCCCATGCCAACCAAGATGCCCAATCCCCACTAGTGCAAACTGCCTGCGTTTGGCCCATATCCCTCTAAACCTTTCCTATCCTATCCATGTACCTGTCCAAGGTGTCTTTTAAATGTTCTTAATGTAGTTGTCTCAACTACCTCCCCCTCTGGCAGCTTGTTCCATATACCACCCCCCTCTGTGTGAAAATGTTACCCCTCAGATTCCTATTAAATCTTTTGCCCTTCACCTTAAATCTAAATAGTTATTCCCTTACTATTCCCTAAGTGTTATTCTTTATCTCTGAACGTTATTCCCTTATCTTGTATCTGTACACAGTGGACGGTTCGATTGTAATCATGTCCAGTCTACCGCTGACTGGTTAGTACGCACCAGCAGCTTTTCACTGTACCCCGGTACACGTGACAATAAACTAAACTGGATGCGCTGATTGTTCACTAGCCAGTGAAAGTTCCCAGTGCTGCTCTGTGCATCTCTCCAGTGTAGCCCCCCCTCCCCCAGCGAGGCAGAAATAGCCTGCAGATTACATTACAACATTGGGAACTGCAAATAGTTTGCAGCAAAACTCAGAAGTGGTACGCAGCCTCAGAGAATAACAAACTGTCACAGCAACAGTTCCTTTATCAGGGGTAGGGGGTATCGTTACTGACAGAGTAAACTGTTCTACCCAGATCTGACCGTCCAGCAGAGAGAGGTGCAGAAGGATTTGAACAGATAGAAACATCCTTGTCGTTCGCCTGACGTTTATCACCTGGAATTGTTGAAGTGATGATTAGGGTGGATGAAAGGTCTCGAGGAGACTGAGACGTAACTCAGCTCAATGCTGCTAACTGGGTAATCACAGCGGCAGCATGGCAGCCTCAGCTGCTGCACGGTTCCTGACACCGGCCTCTTCTCATGTGACACGGAATCAACACAAAAAGACACACAAAGAGGTGGAGTAACTCAGCGGGTCAGGTAGCATCCCTGGAGAAAAGGAATAGCAGTCTGAAGAAGGGTCTCGACCCAATACGTCACCTATTCCTTTCCTCCAGAGATGCGGTCTGACCCACTGAGTTATTCCAGCATCTTCGGTGCAAACCAGCACCTGCAGTTCCATCCTACATAAAAAGATATAAAAGTCGGCATAACGAATAACAACTCGCATTGAGGCCACGGACACAGTGGGTCGCTGAGCAGTGGTTTACACACTTAGATCTATGATGCTTTACCTTGTACTACACGTCATTCCCTTATCATGTATCTGTACACTGTGAATGGCTTAATTGTAATCATGTACAGTTTTCCTGCTGACTGGTTAGAACACAACAAAAGCTTTTCACTGTACCTCGTTACACGTGACAATAAACTCAACTGAAACTGAACTGGGCAGAAAACAAATGAATCGCTGCCTGTGAGAAAAGATGTGGTTTTGAACTATGTTTGAAACACTACATCTGGAAGATATGCGACTCTGCCTAGCAGGAAAATCAGAACGCTTCTATCAGACGTGGTCTGCATTTATACAATCGCTACAAAGATAGGGTGCAAGACTACCTCGGGCCTTGGTAAAGGGGGATGAAAAACTATCGAGTTGGTGGATTCCTTTTGCGTGATATATATAATATAGTAACTGGCTTTTTTTTCTCTCTCTCTTTTTTCTTTTTCTTTTCTGGGGTGTATCTCTTAATCCCCTTTCTCCAACTCTTTGACCAAGGGGGTTTATTCTCTCCTTCAGCTCGCTCTTTCACTTTCACAACTTTCACCTACTTCACTCTCTTTGTTTCTATTCTTTTTTCTTAAATGCCATAAAATTATGGGGTACAATGATCGTAACAATATATATATGATATACACTGATGTATTTACCTCTATTAAATAAAGATATTTAAAAATTTTAAAAAAATTAAAAATTAAAAATAAATCTCACAGCCCTGGCATTGAGCATGGTTTAGGCCAGGCTAGCACCCTGGCAACCACACACACCCCCCCCCCCCAACACCCCCCCCCAACATACCCCCCGCAACACACCCCACTCCCCAACACCCCTCCCCTCAACACGCCCCCCAACACCCCTCCCCTCAACACGCCCCCCCAACACCCCCCCCAACATACCCCCCCCCAACACACCCCACTCAACACACGCCCCCAACACGCCCCCCCCAAACACGCCCCCCCCAACACCCCCCCAACACGCCCCCCCCCAACACGCCCCCCCCAACACTCCCCCCTAACACACCCCCCTCAACACGCCCCCCTCAACACGCCCCCCTCAACACGCCCCCCTCAACACGCCCCCCTCAACATGCCCCCCTCCTGTCAACACCGCCCTGAAGGTGAGATGGTCGGGGAACGGGAGTGGCAGATGGAAACATTTCACACAGGCTCACTGTTCTCTGCATCTTAGTTGAAGTATTTGTGCTTTTTGTGCATCTGCAAATCATTAAAGCAGGATCTCAATTTGTTCCAAGGAGTCGGCTAATTGGCCAAAGGTTGCATCAGGTCCCAGTGCTGGGTGCTGATGCGCTTCCCCAGTGCCAGCATCATGCAACTCATTAACGCTGCTCACCACAACGCTGCAAGCATGACAACAAAACACTCTCGACGCTCGCCTCTCAGCTCAGGGTATCAGCAAGGCAGGAGCCCCAATCCCCACCAGTTCACACCGGGCATCGCACCGAGTCCAACTCTCACATTGCCAAGTAAATAGTAAATGTGTGGAAGACAATTCAAGGAGTTGCCCAGTGGCCACTGCATCTTTGGTGAAACTCACAGGCATCAAAACTGAGACTTCCTCACAGACAGAACCAAATGTGAGGCCTTTCTCAGCTGAACCTGCCACTTCTGTACACAATACACTTGTGCAGTGTGTCTGCACACTGTGGACGGCTCGACTGTAATCATGTAGTCTTTAGCACGCAACAAAAGCACGCAACACTGTGTACCTCGGTAACAAACTAAACTCAAACTCACTTTGAATGAAGTCCACATGTACAACTCCAGATCTGTCTGCTGCACACATCTCCCTGTACATCTTTGTGGATGGTACCCTCTGGTTTGTATTGCCACCTCGCCTTCCTACCGATGCCCTCAATCCTATACCCCTGTAGTTTTAGAGATACAGTGCGGAAACAGGCACTTCGCCCCACCGGCTCCACGCCGACCAGCGATCCCCGCACATTAACACTCTCCCATTTACGATGCCAATTAACTGTACGTGTTTGGAATGTGGGAGGAAACCAAAGATCTTGGAGAAAACCCACGGCGATCACGAGGAGAACGTACAAACTCCATACAGACAGCGTCCGTAGTCGGGATCGAACCCAGGTCTTTGGTGCTGCATTTGCTTTAAGGCAGCAACTCTACCGCTGCGCCACCATGACCGCCCTGTATACTCCCCTTAATCCTGTACACCTGTAGCTCAGCCCTGTCTGCCTTATGTACCCCCCAGCCCCATCAGCCCGAAGAGAGGGAGGGGGGAGCAGGAGAGGAGGGGAGGAGGGGAGGAGGGGAGGGAGGAGGGGAGGAGGGGAGGAGGGGAGGAGCGGAGGAGGGGGGAGGGGAGGAGGGGAGGAGGGGAGGAGGGGAGGAGGGGGGAGGGGAGGAGGGTGGGAGGAGGAGGAGGAGGGGGGGAGGTGAGGAGAAGAGCAGGGGGAAGGGGGAGAAGGGGAGAGCAGGGGAGGAGGGGGGATGGGGGGAGGAGGGGAGGTGGGGGGATGACGGTAGGGGGGGAGGTGGGGGGATGGGGGTAGGGGGGAGGATGGGAGGAGGGGGAGGGGAGGAGGAGGAGGGGGAGGAGGTGGGGAGGGGAGGAGGTGGGGAGGGGAGGAGGGGAGGAGGGGGGAGGAGGTGGGGAGGAGGTGGGGAGGGGAGGAGAAGAGCAGGGGGAAGGGGGGAGGAGGGGAGGGGGGAGGAGGGTGTGTGTAGCAGATACACTGACCCCAGGTACTTTCAGCCCTGTAGGATGGCCACTTTGTGGATGTTTACATTTCTCTGCCCTGTTCCGATGTAGTCAGTGTGATTTCACAGTCAAATCCATCCATGCATCACAGGGAACTTCTTGCCAGAAAAAAAACACAATGGATGAGAAGAAAACATCTTTTATCTGCACTGATAGTGCGGGTAATGCGGGTCCTGCCACTGTTTCTCACCTGCACCGACAAATCCAGCCTTGTTATAGCTATCAGTGTCACATCTAAAACTCACGCTGAAGTGAGTGAAGCCTCTGCTGCCAGGGCACAGCCCCTGAGTCCAGAGCAAGAGGCTTGGCCCTACAGTGAGAGGCTGGGCCCTACAGTGAGAGGCTGGGCCCTACAGTGAGAGGCTGGGCCCCACAGTGAGAGGCTGGGCCCTACAGTGAGAGGCATGGGCCCTACAGTGAGAGGCTGGGCCCTACAGTGAGAGGCCCCACAGTGAGAGGCTGGGCCCCACAGTGAGAGGCTGGGCCCTACAGTGAGAGGCTGGGCCCCACAGTGAGAGGCTGGGCCCCACAGTGAGAGGCCCCACAGTGAGAGGCTGGGCCCTACAGTGAGAGGCTGGGCCCTACAGTGAGAGGCACCACAGTGAGAGGCTGGGCCCTACAGTGAGAGGCTGGGCCCCACAGTGAGAGGCCCCACAGTGAGAGGCTGGGCCCTACAGTGAGAGGCTGGGCCCTACAGTGAGAGGCCCCACAGTGAGAGGCTGGGCCCCACAGTGAGAGGCTGGGCCCCACAGTGAGAGGCTGGGCCCTACAGTGAGAGGCCCCACAGTGAGAGGCTGGGCCCTACAGTGAGAGGCTGGGCCCTACAGTGAGAGGCTGGGCCCCACAGTGAGAGGCTGGGCCCCACAGTGAGATGCCCCACAGTGAGAGGCTGGGCCCTACAGTGAGAGGCTGGGCCCTACAGTGAGAGGCACCACAGTGAGAGGCTGGGCCCCACAGTGAGAGGCTGGGCCCCACAGGGAGAGGCCCCACAGTGAGAGCCTGGGCCCCACAGTGAGAGGCTGGGCCCCACAGTGAGAGGCTGGGCCCCACAGTGAGAGGCTGGGCCCTACAATGAGAGGCTGGGCCCTACAGTGAGAGGCTGGGCCCCACAGTGAGAGGCTGGGCCCCACAGTGAGAGGCTGGGCCCTACCGTGAGAGACTGGGCCCCACAGTGAGAGGCTGGGGCCCACAGTGAGAGGCTGGGCCCCACAGTGAGAGGCTGGGCCCCACAGTGAGAGGCTCCACAGTGAGAGGTCCCACAGTGAGAGGCTGGGCCCCACAGTGAGAGGCTGGGCCCCACAGTGAGAGGCTGGGCCCCACAGTGAGAGGCTGGGCCCCACAGTGAGAGGCTGTGCCCCACAGTGAGAGGCCCCACAGTGAGAGGCTGGGCCCCACAGTGAGAGGCTGGGCCCCACAGTGAGAGTCTGGGCCCCACAGTGAGAGGCTGGGCCCCACAGTGAGAGGCCCCACAGTGAGAGGCTGGGCCCTACAGTGAGAGGCTGGGCCCTACCGTGAGAGGCCCCACAGTGAGAGGCTGGGCCCCACAGTGAGAGGCTGGGCCCCACAGTGAGAGGCTGGGCCCCACAGTGAGAGGTTGGGCCCTACAGTGAGAGGCTGGGCCCTACAGTGAGAGGCTGGGCCCCACAGTGAGAGGCCCCACAGTGAGAGGCCCCACAGTGAGAGTCTGGGCCCCACAGTGAGAGGCTGGGCCCCACAGTGAGAGGCCCCACAGTGAGAGGCTGGGCCCTACAGTGAGAGGCTGGGCCCTACAGTGAGAGGCACCACAGTGAGAGGCTGGGCCCTACAGTGAGAGGCTGGGCCCCACAGTGAGAGGCCCCACAGTGAGAGGCTGGGCCCTACAGTGAGAGGCTGGGCCCTACAGTGAGAGGCCCCACAGTGAGAGGCTGGGCCCCACAGTGAGAGGCTGGGCCCCACAGTGAGAGGCTGGGCCCCACAGTGAGAGGCTGGGCCCTACAGTGAGAGGCTGGGCCCTACAGTGAGAGGCTGGGCCCCACAGTGAGAGGCTGGGCCCCACAGTGAGAGGCTGGCCCCACCGTGAGAGGCTGGACCCCACAGTGAGAGGCTTGGCCCCACAGTGAGAGGCTGGGCCCCACAGTGAGAGGCCCCACAGTGAGAGGCCCCACAGTGAGAGGCACCACAGTGAGAGGCTGGGCCCCACAGTGAGAGGCTGGGTCCCACAGTGAGAGGCTGGGCCCCACAGTGAGAGGCTGGGCCCCACAGTGAGAGGCTGGGCCCGACAGTGAGAGGCCCCACAGTGAGAGGCCCCACAGTGAGAGGCTGGGCCCTACAGTGAGAGGCTGGGCCCTACAGTGAGAGGCACCACAGTGAGAGGCTGGGCCCTACAGTGAGAGGCTGGGCCCCACAGTGAGAGGCTGGGCCCTACAGTGAGAGGCTGGGCCCTACAGTGAGAGGCCCCACAGTGAGAGGCTGGGCCCCACAGTGAGAGGCTGGGCCCCACAGTGAGAGGCTGGGCCCTACAGTGAGAGGCCCCACAGTGAGAGGCTGGGCCCTACAGTGAGAGGCTGGGCCCCACAGTGAGAGGCTGGGCCCCACAGTGAGATGCCCCACAGTGAGAGGCTGGGCCCTACAGTGAGAGGCTGGGCCCTACAGTGAGAGGCACCACTGAGAGGCTGGGCCCCATAGTGAGAGGCTGGGCCCCACAGGGAGAGGCCCCACAGTGAGAGGCTGGGCCCTACAGTGAGAGGCTGGGCCCCACAGTGAGAGGCCCCACAGTGAGAGGCTGGGCCCTACAGTGAGAGGCTGGGCCCTACAGTGAGAGGCCCCACAGTGAGAGCCTGGGCCCCACAGTGAGAGGCTGGGCCCCACAGTGAGAGGCTGGGCCCCACAGTGAGAGGCTGGGCCCCACAGTGAGAGGCTGGGCCCTACAATGAGAGGCTGGGCCCTACAGTGAGAGGCTGGGCCCCACAGTGAGAGGCTGGGCCCCACCGTGAGAGGCTGGGCCCTACCGTGAGAGGCTGGGCCCCACAGTGAGAGGCTGGGCCCCACAGTGAGAGGCTGGGCCCCACAGTGAGAGGCTGGGCCCCACAGTGAGAGGCTGGGCCCCACAGTGAGAGGCCCCACAGTGAGAGGCCCCACAGTGAGAGGCTGGGCTCCACAGTGAGAGGCTGGGCCCCACAGTGAGAGGCTGGGCCCCACAGTGAGAGGCTGGGCCCCACAGTGAGAGGCTGTGCCCCACAGTGAGAGGCCCCACAGTGAGAGGCTGGGCCCCACAGTGAGAGTCTGGGCCCCACAGTGAGAGGCTGGGCCCCACAGTGAGAGGCCCCACAGTGAGAGGCTGGGCCCTACAGTGAGAGGCTGGGCCCTACAGTGAGAGGCACCACAGTGTGAGGCTGGGCCCTACAGTGAGAGGCTGGGCCCCACAGTGAGAGGCCCCACAGTGAGAGGCTGGGCCCTACAGTGAGAGGCTGGGCCCTACCGTGAGAGGCCCCACAGTGAGAGGCTGGGCCCCACAGTGAGAGGCTGGGCCCCACAGTGAGAGGCTGGGCCCCACAGTGAGAGGTTGGGCCCTACAGTGAGAGGCTGGGCCCTACAGTGAGAGGCAGGGCCCCACAGTGAGAGACCACACAGTGAGAGGCCCCACAGTGAGAGGCTGGGCCCCACAGTGAGAGGCTGGGCCCCACAGTGAGAGGCTGGGCCCCACAGTGAGAGGCTGGGCCCTACAGTGAGAGGCTGGGCCCTACAGTGAGAGGCACCACAGTGAGAGGCTGGGCCCTACAGTGAGAGGCTGGGCCCCACAGTGAGAGGCCCCACAGTGAGAGGCTGGGCCCTACAGTGAGAGGCTGGGCCCTACAGTGAGAGGCCCCACAGTGAGAGGCTGGGCCCCACAGTGAGAGGCTGGGCCCCACAGTGAGAGGCTGGGCCCCACAGTGAGAGGCTGGGCCCTACAGTGAGAGGCTGGGCCCTACAGTGAGAGGCTGGGCCCCACAGTGAGAGGCTGGGCCCCACCGTGAGAGGCTGGACCCCACAGTGAGAGGCTTGGCCCCACAGTGAGAGGCTTGGCCCCACAGTGAGAGGCTGGGCCCCACAGTGAGAGGCCCCACAGTGAGAGGCACCACAGTGAGAGGCTGGGCCCCACAGTGAGTGGCTGGGCCCCACAGTGAGAGGCTGGGCCCCACAGTGAGAGGCTGGGCCCCACAGTGAGAGGCTGGGCCCCACAGTGAGAGGCCCCACAGTGAGAGGCCCCACAGTGAGAGGCTGGGCCCCACAGTGAGAGGCTGTGCCCCACAGTGAGAGGCTGTGCCCCACAGTGAGAGGCCCCACAGTGAGAGGCTGGGCCCCACAGTGAGAGGCTGGGCCCCACAGTGAGAGGCTGGGCCCCACAGTGAGAGGCTGGGCCCCACAGTGAGAGGCTGGGCCCCACAGTGAGAGGCTGGGCCCCACAGTGAGAGGCTGGGCCCCACAGTGAGAGGCTGGGCCCCACAGTGAGAGGCTGGGCCCCACAGTGAGAGGCCCCACAGAGAATGGCTGGGCCCCACAGTGAGAGGCTGGGCCCCACAGTGAGAGGCTGGGCCCCACAGTGAGAGGCTGGGCCCCACTTTGAGAGGCCCCACAGTGAGAGGCTGGGCCCCACAGTGAGAGGCCCCACAGTGAGAGGCCCCACAGTGAGAGGCCCCACAGTGAGAGGCTGGGCCCTACAGTGAGTGGATGGGTCCTTACAGCAAGAACCTGAGCTCCTCACTCCCAGCCTCACTGATGAATGATGAATTACGCCCCTCTACAAATTAAACATTACTAAAAACTATCCGGCCGATGGCCTGGATCAAGAGGTCACTGTGATCCTGCATTCAATACTGACCCGTCACACCCACATCCATAACACACTGATTCGTGTAACACGTTGCACTAATCTTCAGTGCACTGACCCTCCTTACACCAACATCTCATTGCACCCATTAGTCATTCCCCTGCCCCTTGTTACACTGGCACCACACAGGTTGATGCCCATTAGAGCTCCGCACATTGCGATGGCCCTCACTACACCAGCCCTTGTTACAGTAACCTTCACCCATGGCCTGGAAATGTCCGCAGCCAGCCATCTAGGTGGCACTTTCACCAAACAGTCTGCACAAGTTCATAGGTTCATAGGATTAGGCCTTTCGGCTCATCATGTCTACTCCGCCATTCAATCATGGCTGATCTATCTCTCCCTCTCAACCCCATTCCCCTGCCTTCTCCCCATAACCCCTGAACCCGTACTAATCAAGAATCCGTCAATCTCCACCTTAAAAATATCCACTGAGTGACCTCCACAGTCGTCTGTGGCAAAGAATTCCAGATTCACCACCCTCTGACTAAAGAAATGTCTCCTCATCTCCTTCCTAAAGGAACGTCCTTTTATTGTGAGGTTGTGGCCTCTGGTCCACAGGGTGGTCATTGCCACCTGTTTTCTGGACAATTGGGGAAGGGCAATGGTTACATGTTACATCAGCACATCAACATACGGCAATCTGTCTCGAGGCCTTGCCACATTGCATTTTCCAGACAATTAGGTCTTAAATTTACATATTAAAAATAAAGAACTTAATTTAAAATAATATCTTTAAAACCTTCAGTGTCAGAACCATTCCAATCAAGTTGCACAAAACACGATCTCACCCACACTGAAGGGATAACATAGAACAGGCCCTTCGGCCCACAATATCCCTGGAGACCATCTCTTATCTACCTGCACATGATGCATACCCACCATTCCTTGCATAGCCATGTGCCGATCCATTGGTCTCTTAACTACCACAACGGTATCTGCCTCCACCACCACCTGTGGTCAGATGATTGAGTTTGAGTATAGGGCAGGTTCCTATTCTCCAGTGAGACGGTACCACACAACAGTTCACCGGTTCATTCGGCAACAGGCCAGCATTCCCTCTCGGTGACACAGGAGTTGTGCCCGGAACGGCAGCCAGAGTTCCACGGCTGCTGAGTGAAGGGAAGGCTCCTGCTTTTATAAGTAACAGTGTTTACATCCCCCACATCCCCCCCCCCCTCCCCACCGTGACTGGGACCAGGTTTGAAGATGTGTCTCTGAATTACTGCAGTTGTAACGCAGTTATTGTGCAGCTCAGAGTGCCTGTGGACAGTGGCGGACTGGCCAGGGTGTCCGCATGCCCGATGCCAAGTGGGCCCCCTTTGTCTCCTGGCAACCAATATCTTTAGACCCAGTCCGCCACTGCCTGTGGAGCAGGGTGCAAGCTTTTACAACGGTCTGACTGTGGCCATTGGTCGGGAGAGAGCAGGCAGTGAGCAGAGGCAGGGAAATGGAAACCAACGATCACTGTGGTTCAAAGATGCCGCCACGCCCAGGCCACTATCTGTGTGCTGGCCACAGACACAGCTCTATCAACACATATTACAATCCATCCACACTCTTAAATCTCTACTCAACACCAACATTTCTTCCCTGATCAGAGTTTGCTGGTTTTACCTTGCACTAAACGTTATTCCCTTCTCATCTATCTGTAGACTGTAAATGCTCGATTGTAATCATGTATTGTCTTTCTGCAGATTGGATAGCATGCAACAAAAGCTTTTCACTGTACCTCAGTACACGTGACAATAAACGACACTGAAGTGTTTACTTCTGCTTCACCATTAAACCACAATTGCCATCCCATAAAGAGCACAATGGAAGCAGTAGCAGTTGAGGCAGGGACATCTGGACAGGTACATGGATAGGAAAGCTTTGCTGGGAGTTGTCAAATGGGACTAGCGTAGATGTGCCACCTCAGTCAGCATGGATGATTACAGCTGAAGAAGGGTCTCACCATTCATTCTCTCCAGAGATGCTGCCTGACCCGCTGAATTATGTCTACCTACCATTAGGGCAGAAGGATCTGTTTCCATGCTGTGTGACTCATACACACAGCGTTATCGCTGACATTCACTGGTGGTTCTAGTTGAGAGTTTGTGATTAATTTTAAATCTCCCCATCAGATTCTCTAACAAACTCATAGAACATCGGGCGTCCGTGAAGGCGCCTGCGGAGGCCTCAATAGGCCTGACTATGGGTGGACATGGGATGGGGACTGGACATTGTGCCTTCCCTCATAATGGGAACCATTGTGGGGGGATGTTTTTTATGTTTGAGTCTCTTTATTAGTGTTGTGTCTGTATTTTTTTTGTGTGCTGCATTGGCAGGAAACATTTCACTGCACCAATTGGTGTATGTGACCAATAAACTAACCTTGAACCTTGATATTATTGTCCAGTGTAAAGCCGCTCATGCAGAACCCGTTGCCTCAACATTCATCTGTCGTACTGGCACGCTGGCCGGGTAGTGGCCTCTGGTGGGTAGTTACAGGGTTTGGCCCGTGTACGGGCGTTAGAGATCACACCCTGACTGGCAGTGGCTGCAGGGCCCAGCTCACCTCTCCCCAGCTCCTTCCCTTCAAGCACGAGTCTCCCCGGACTCTCACTGCTCTGTCTCTTGCTACCCCACGGCTCAGTCTCCCTCTCTCGCTGTCATCCTTCCTCTCACTCCTCCCGGTCCTTTCACCCCTTGTTCTGGAGAATGGAGGCAGTGGTGGATCAGTAACACAATACCACTTGATGTGGAACCTGACTTGTATCTGCAGCTCCCAGCAGCAGAGTTTACACAGCAGTAACCACTCCCTGCACCGACCCCGACTGCTGGCTGGCTGGCAGTCTCCTGACTACACACGGCCACATGTCATGTCAGGCGGGCATTGCAAAGGTGAATGTCCAGGACGAGAACATCCAACAAAGACCAGCACACTCTGTGAATAACAACAGTGCAATCTCCACAGGGGTACAGTGGTCCCCAGAGGGGTAGAGGCGACATGACATCCTCGATGATATTTGCTGGACGTCTGCATTCCAAGCCGCCCTCTACTCACTCTACACTAACAACTGGGTGGCCAAACTCTGTTAGAACTACATTTTTAAATAAAAATTGTAAAAAGAGATGCAGCTCTCTCTTCCAGAGACGAAAAGAGGTTGTTGCTACCATGGGATTGTGAGGTAGGCTGTGCTTCAATAACTGGGCACGACATCAAGATACTGTTTCGGACTCAGCTCAGTCCATACAAACATTTTACAACATGCCCCCACAGTCTAACATCCAATTCTTCCAGCGCTCACTGATTTAGTTAGATGCACAACCAGAAAGTGAAAAGCTTGCGTGGGAAAGAACTGCAGATGCAGGTTTAAACCAAAGATGGAAACAAAAGGCTGGAGTAACTCAGCGGGACAGGCAGCATCTCTGGAGAGGAGGAATGTATGACGTTTCAGGTCAAGACCCTTCTTCATACGGTGTCACCCATTCCTTCTCTCCAGAGATGCTGCCCGTCCCACTGAGTTACTCCAGCCTTTTGTGTCTATCTTAAGTGAAACATTTTATAGATTAAAACATAGATTCAGACAAACTAACAACACCCATTGACCTGTGACAGGACTGAGCCTGAAGTAGTTTGTTAAAGAGCGGAGTGTGGCTGTTGGAATGAAGATTACCTGTTCCCTTGGCACTCGTTGTGTGGCTGGCTCTGGACGTAACTGGCATCCCTGTCCCTCTGACTATCATCAGCAGAGTTCTGCTGCGGAGTGCATGAGCAGGGAGGTGGCTACGAGCCAAGTCTCAGGCTGAGTCACAACTGACATAACCACTTGGGCAGGTACGAGACGGAACTGAGTGAGTTTGCACAGCCACATAATCCAGCAGTAAACAGCTGACACGAACAGCTGTTTCTTAAAGGTTTCTGTTGTCATTGTTGACTCACCTGTTAAGGTCAAGTTTTAGATCGCTCTGCCAATCTCTATTGTGTTGTTGTTACAGTGAGGGCTGTCTAATGCTGATGTTCTGGGAGTATGTCTGCAGCCTTGCCTACCAGTGACTGCGATCATGTGGATAGTGCTGGTGCCTTGGATAAACAGATTACAACAAGTTAATGTTTAATTGGAAAATTCTGATCCAAAGATTGCATTGTATTGAGAGCAGTGAAACACGGGACAGTGGTTCTGCTGCACATTGGTCTCCCACGGCCAATCCCACCTCCCCAGGGCCCTCTCTGCTTATCCAGGGGCCATTTAAATGCAGTCCACCTCAGCAAGGTCACATTGTGGGTCAAGAGCTTCCTCACAAACCCCCAACTGGATTTATGAATGACCACCCTAGACTATGGACCAGGTCCTGGTCTCACTGACACATGGACATATTCACTCCAGGTCTATGTCATCATGTCCTTTCACCATTTCAAGATGTCCTGTGAATCTCTCAGCCTTTACTTTCCAGAGAGGACAGCCCAACCTTAATCAGTATTTGAATGACAGGTATAAACTCTCATATCTGGAATAATCTTTACAAGTATCCCATTGTACGGTTTCTAGCACCTTGAAATCCTTTGTGCAACATGCCACATCTCACCACTGTAGGTGTGTGTGAACTCCCTTTAAATATTCTAGATCAGATCAGGTCAGATGAGTTTCTTGTCAAATGGACCAGGGTGCAATGACATTCCTTGTTGGCATGAAGCTCACTGGATCTGGTTTGGTGATGATTTCAGTCAGGCGTTTGACAAGGTGCCGCATGGTAGGCTGCTCTGCAAGGTTAGATCGCATGCCATCCATGGAGAGATAGCTGAATGGAGAGCAAATTGGCTCCATGGAAGGAAGCAGAGGGTGATGGTGGAAGGTTGCTTCTCAGACTAGAGGCCTGTGACTAGTGGTGTGCCTCAGTGTTGGGTGCTGGGCCCCTTACAGTTTGTCATCTACATCAATGATTTGGATGAGAACATACAGGGCAAGATGAGCAAGTTTGCTGATGATACAAAAGTTAGTGGTTTTGCAGATAGTGAAGATGGTTGCAAACAATTACAGCAGGATCTGGATCGATTGGCCAGGTGGGCGGAGGAATGGTTGATGGAATTTAATACAGAGAAATGTGAGATGCTGCATTTTGGGACATCGAACAAGGGCAGGACCTACACAGTAAATGGTAGACCTCTGGGTAGTGTTGTAGAGCAGAGGGATCTAGTACAGGTGAATGGTTCCTTGAAGGTTGAGTTGCAGGTAGATAAGGTGGTCAAGAAGGCTTTTGGCACTTTGGCCTTCATCAGTCAGAGCATTGAGTATAGAACTTCGGAGGTCATGATGCAGTTACATAAGACATTGGTGAGACTACATCTAGTATGTTCAGTTCTGGGCATCTTGACAAGATATTGTCAAGCTTGAAAGGGTTCAGAAAAGATTTACGAGGATATTGCCAGGACTAGAAGGTGTGAGCTATAGGGAGAGGTTGAGTAGGCTGGGTCTCTATTCCATGGAGCACAGTCGGATGAGGGGAAATCATATAGAGGTGTACAAAATCATGAGTGGAATTAATCGGGTAGATGCACAGTCTTTTGCCCAGAGTTGGGGAATCAAGGACCAGAGGACATAGGTTCAAGGTGAGGGGGAAAAGATTTAATAGGAATCCGAGGGGTAACTTTTTCACACAAAGAGTGTTGGGTGTATGGAACAACCTACCAGAAGAGGTAGTTGAGGCTGTGACTATCCCGTCGTTTAAGAAACAGTTTAACAGGTACATGGATAGGACAGGTTTGGAGGGATATGGACCAAGTGTAGGCAGGTGGGACTAGTGTCGCTGGGACATTGTTGGCTGGTGTGGGCTAGTTGGGCCGAAGGGCCTGTTTCCACTCTCTGACTCGAAGATAAACACTACAATAAATGCAATTAGTGTGTAGGAAGGAACTGTAGATGCTGGTTTAAACCGAAGACAAAGACTTAAGACTTTTGCCTTCCACCACAGTGAGGAGGTGCCTGGTGAACTCACTGTGGTGAGTGTTAATTTGTGTTTATTGTGTGTTTTGTTATTTTATTAAATGTATGACTGCAAGGCAACAAAATTTTGTTCAGATCGAAAGGTCTGAATGACAATAAAGGATACTTTACTTTTATTTAAGATAGACATAAAATGCTGGAATCTGAAGAAGGGTCTCAACTTGAAACGTCACCCATTCCTTCTCTCCAGAGATGCCACAATAAACAGAATGACAAGTGCAGAGCAGCAGAATGGTGCCTGGTCTGAGTGGTGTAAAAGAATATGAAAGTTCAATTATGGAGTCACCAAATGAGGTGGAGTTAAGAGTATGTGGCAGCATCTCTGGGTCGGGACTCTTCTTCAGACGCCAGGCTTTAGAACCAGTCTCTGCAGTTCTTTGTTTCTATATTCTATGTTTATTTTTCTCATTATGTTTTTGCTCTTATCGTTTGCTTTTTGCACAATTTTCTTTCTTTCAGAGATTTTAAATGTAAATGATGTATAATTGATGTTTGGGGGCATAGTCCAAGTGTATGTGTGTGTGATACTGCTGCAGGTGAAGCAGTCACCGTACCCGAGCGTCCTTTAAAGGGTGTGGATCTGTCACATGATGCACGTGCCCCCGGCCGTGACAAGTCCCCAGGTGGTGCTGCGCTGAACAATCACAACAATCTCTTTCCTTTATTAACGGGTCTGATAACGAAACTTCAACTATTCCTTTTCTCCAGAGATGCTGCCTGGCCCGCTGAATTTCTCCAGCATTTTGTGCCTATCTTTGGTATAAACCAGCATCTGCAGGTCATTTTCATCACATCCTCTCTTTAGTTAGTTTCTCAGGCAACGATTCTCAACATATACAGATGTCCATGTCCCAGAGGCTGGGTTACAAGTGTCTTTGTGACGTGGTTCACGTGTGTGGACTTACAGTAAGCAGCGAATGATCGGTAAGCAGGCTGGCAGGCCAAGGTGAGGAACCGGTTGTACAGGTAAGGCTGGTTTCTGTGGATTCAGCACCCAGTGGACAGACAAGTCCATCAACAGCAATCAATCACTGTTAAAGAAGGAACTGCAGATGCTGGAGACACAAAAAGCTGGAGAAACTCAGCGGGTGCAGCAGCATCTAAGGAGCGAAGGAGATAGGCGACGTTTCGGGTCGAGACCCTTCTTCAGACTGGTCAGGGATCAGGGAAACCCCCCCCCCCTCCCTCCCCCCTCCCCAGTCGCACTAGCTTCTCATTTTCACACCACAAACAGCTTACAATGGCCTGCTTCCTTTGTCACCAATACTTTTTTGCATATCTTTCACTCATTGTTCCTTATCTCTCCACATCACTGTTTATATCTCTCATTTCCCTGATCCCTGACCAGTCTGAAGAAGGGTCTCGACCCGAAACGTCGCCTATCTCCTTCGCTCCTTACATGCTGCTGCACCCGCTGAGTTTCTCCAGCTTTTTGTGTAACCCCCAGCAATCAATCACTATTCTGTTGCAAACACTACACTGATTTACAATGAAGATAGACACAAAAAGATGGACCCAAGGGTCTCGACCTGAAACATCACACATTCCTTCTCTCCGGAGATGCTGCCTGTCCCGCTGAGTTACTCCAGCTTTTGATGTCGGCATCTGCAGTTCCTTCCTGCACACTGCTCTACAACTATCTTTTATCAACGGTTTCTTTGTTTTTCTGAAAGGTTGATGCTTCCTTTACTCCCCCATCACTGGCAGTACCCACAAGCACCAGCCCCCCCCTCACTGGCAGTGCCCACAAGCACCAGCCCCCCCCTCACTGGCAGTGCCCCCCAGCACCAGCCCCCCTCACTGGCAGTGCCCCCTCACTGGCAGTGCCCCCCAGCACCAGCCCCCATCACTGGAAGTGCCCCCCTCACTGGCAGTGCCCCCAGAACCAGCCGCCTCACTGGCAGTGCCCCCAGAACCAGCCCCCCTCACTGGCAGTGCCCCCCAGCACCAGCCCCCTCACTGGCAGTGCCCCCAGAACCAGCCGCCTCACTAGCAGTGCCCCCTCACTGGCAATGCCCCCCAGCATCAGCCCCCCTCACTGGCAGTGCCCCCCAGCACCAGCCCCCCTCACTGGCAGTGCCCCCCAGCACCAGCCCCCCCTCACTGGCAGTGCCCCCCAGCACCAGCCCCCCTCACTGGCAGTGCCCCCCAGCACCAGCCCCCCTCACTGGCAGTGCCCCCCAGCACCAGCCCCCCCTCACTGGCAGTGCCCCCCAGCACCAGCCCCCCTCACTGGCAGTGCCCACCCAGCACCAGCCCCCCCTCACTGGCAGTGCCCCCCAGCACCAGCCCCCCCTCACTGGCAGTGCCCCCCAGCACTAGCCCCCCCTCACTGGCAGTGCCCCCACCACCAGCCTCCCTCAGGCAGTGCCCCCAGCACCAGCCCCCCCTCACTGGCAGTGCCCCCCAGCACCAGCACCAGCCCCCCCTCACTGGCAGTGCCCCCCAGCACCAGCCCCCCCTCACTGGCAGTGCCCCCCAGCACCAGCCCCCCCACACTGCCACGGGCTCAGTGGCGAGGGACGTTCCTGGCATCAAGCGGGCACTGTTCTCCGATGCCTCCTCTGCCAACACTGGCTGGCCACTCTCGCTTTCAGTTTTAATTATTAACACGAGACCAATGACAGCACGGCTTTGAGAATGTTTGCGGCCAGCACGTGGCCGCGATTAGGATCAGTGGGGAATTACCACCCTGCCCCCTGTACCCAGAGACCCCCCAGAGCCGGGGGTCTGACGTACCCCACTCCTTCAGCGAGGACGACAAACCTGCGGACTAGCTGTCGGGCGTTTATCTGCAGCAGAGTTTGGCTTCTGCTCTGCTGAATGAATGATTAAACAGGATCTGGAGCAAAGATTTGTCAAGGAGCTATTTTTAATCATCAGGCTTGACCCCAGCTGAATATTTCGTTCCCAATCTATCACTTATTTATTGGATTGGAGAGTCAACAAGTAAGGGTCAAATCAGTTCATCACAATCTAGTTGTAGAGTTGAGCATCAGAGGAACAGGCCCTTCGGCCCAACTCGTGATGGTAATCACATTAGCCTGGGCTCGTATCTCTCCACACTTTCCTTTACAGATACCTCTTAAACACAGCATGTACCTGCCCCCACCACATCCTCTGGTTGCCCGACCCACCTTCTGTGCAGAAAGATTACCCATGAGATCTCCATTACATTTTCCCCCTCTCACCTTAAATATATTTATACATCTAGACTCCCGAAGTCTAAGAACAAGATATGCTATCTACCTTATTCATGCTCCTCATCATTTTATAAATCTCCATAAGGTCACCCCTTGGCTTCCTACATTCCAGACTATCTCATCTCTCTGTGTGACTCCAGCCCTCCATTCCAGGATTGAGCTGATGGACCTGGGCTGCAATCTCTCTTCTCCCACCATGCCCTGTGGTGCAGTGACCAGCACCGTGCACAATACTCCAGCTGTGGTCTAACCAACGTCCTGCACATCTATAACACAGACTGCCAACGCATGCACAGTGCGATGGCCTGTAACGACACTATCCCATTCACCTGTGCTGCCATCTTCAGTGTGCTGTGGACTTGAAACAATGTCCCTCTGTACATCAACAGAAATCCACCAGAAGGGAAGAGATTTTAACTTTTTTCACCTTCCATCACAGTGAGGAATGTGGAGGAGTCACTGTGGTGGATGTTTATGTTAAAATGTATTTTGTGTGTTCCGTTGCTTTTTATTTGTACGACTGACTTGGCAAATGAAATTACTTGTTTGTTGCAAAACATACTTGGCTAATAAGTATTATTGTGATTGTGGATTCACGGGAGGTGGTCTGGGAGGGGAGGATGCTCCTCAAACTGCAGAGCATCCTGGACAATACAGTTCACCTCCTCCATGACACATTGGTCAACCTGAGGAGTTCCTTCAACAACAAACTGGTTCCACCAAGATGCAGCACAGAACACCACAGGAGATCCTTCTTCCCTGCGGCTATCAAACTGTACAACCCTCCCCCTTCTGTCGTGGGACAGACTGACCAGACTTCGAGCCTGCACCGCCATTCAATGTGATCATGACTGATCATCCAACTCAGTATCCCGTACCTGCCTTCTCTCTATACCCTCTGATCCCCTTAGCCACAAGGGCCACATCTAACTCCCTCTTAAATATAGCCAATGAACTGGCCTCAACTACCCTCTGTGGCAGAGAGTTCCAGAGACCCACCACTCTGTGTGTGAAAAAAGTCCTTCACATCTCGGTCCTAAAGGATTTCCCCCTTATCCTTAAGCTGTGACCCCTTGTCCTGAACCTCCCCAACATCGGGAATAATCTTCCTGCATCTAGCCTGTCCAACCCCTTAAGAATTTTGTACGTTTCTATAAGATCCTCTCTCAATCTCCTAAATTCTAGAGAGTATAAACCGAGTCTATGCAGTCTTTGTTCATAGGACAGTCCTGACATCCCAGGAATCAGTCTGGTGAACCTTCTCTGCACTCCCTCTATGATAATAATGTCCTTCCTCAGATTTGGAGACCAGAACTGTACGCAATACTCCAGGTGTGGTCTCACCAAGACCCTATACAACTGAAGTCGAACCTCCCTGCTCCTATACTCAAATCCTTTTGCTATGAAAGCTAACATACCATTCGCTTTCTTCACTGCCTGCTGCACCTGCATGCCTACTTTCAATGACTGGTGTACCATGACACCCAGGTCGCGCTGCATCTCCCCTTTTCCTAATCGGCCACCATTTAGATAATAGTCTGCTTTCCTATTTTTGCCACCAAAGTGGATAACCTCACATTTATCCACATTATACTGCATTATAAAGTTCCATCATATCGTGTATTATTTGCTGTTCTGTCCTTTTAATATTTAATGTCCCAAAGTGCATCAGCTCACCCATACCCGGGTTAAATTCCATCTGCCACTGCTCCACCCGACCTCACATCCTCTTTCACAACCTTCTTCCTTATCTACAACTCAACTTTTGTGTCATCAGCAAACTTCCTAATCAGTCCATCGATATTCTCATCCAAGTCATTTGTACATATTACAAACAACATTAGTCCCAGCACTGATGCCTGTGGTACACACTGGTCACATGTAGTCAGAAAATCACCCCTCCACCTCCACCCCATCTGCCTCCGAGTCACTTTGCCAACAGGCCTTGGATTCCATGTACCCAATGTTCTGGACCAACCCACCATGCAGAGCTTTGTCAACAACCTTCCTAAAGTCCATGCCAACCATATCATAACCAACCTGCATTCTTCATAACCTCCTCAAAAACCTAAAGAGTTTGTCAGGCAATATATTCCCCTGCACTAAACAACATGATGCCTCATGATCCAACCCTGCTTTTCGGAATAACATTTATTTCCTCCTTTCGAATTTGTTCCAATAATTTCCCTACTATCGATGAAAAGCTCACCAGCGTGTTGTTCCCTGACCTAACCCTACTGCCCATTTTTAAGGGTTACACAAAAAACTGGAGAAACTCAGCGGGTGCAGCAGCATCTAAGGAGCGAAGGAGATAGGCGACGTTTCGGGTCGAGACCCTTCTTCAGACTTCAAGAAGAAGACTTCATTAGTTCTTCTGCAACCTCTAGTTATTGAGGCTATTGAAGATGCAAAACTCTCCATTAGATGCCCAATATCTCCTCTCTTGCTTCCCATCGCATCCCGCAATAGGTCATCCTGTCATATGAGGAAAGATTGAAAAGACTAGGCTTGTATTCACTGAAGTTTAGAAGGATGAGGGGGGATCTTATAGGAACATATAAAATTATAAAAGAACTGGACAAGCTAGATGCAGGAAAAATGTTCCCAATGTTGGGTGAGTCCAGACCCAGTGACCACAGTCTTAGAATAAAGGGGAGGTAATTTAAGACTGAGCTGAGAAAAAACTTTTTTACCCAGAGAGTTGTGAATTTATGGAATTCCCTGCCACAGAGGGCAGTGGAGGCCAAATCACTGGATGGATTTAAGAGAGAGTTAGATAGAGCTCTAGGGACTAGTGGAGTCAAGGGATATGGGAGAAGGCAGGCACGGGTTTTATGAGAGCGGACGATCAGCCATGATCATATTGAATGCCGGTGCTGGCTCAAAGGGCTAAATGGCCTCCTCCTGCAGCTATTTAGACAATAGACAATAGGTGCAGAGTAGGCCATTCGGCCCTTCAAGCCAGCACCGACATTCAATGTGATCATGGCTGATCATCCACAATCAGTACCCCGTTCCTGCCTTTTCCCCATATCCCCTGACTCCGCTATCTTTAAAAGCTCTATCTAATTCTATTTCTATGTTTCTATGTCTCCGTCCACCTTCAATATCACGGCATCAGGCCTACAATCTAGAACTTTCCACTTGCCTTTCTACCGCAGCACAACAGTTCCTCCAGCTGTGTCCACTCCACCAGCCTGACCATGCCCCAGCTATCCCCCCCTCCACATCAGTGCTCCACCGTGTGAGAGACTGGCTTGTTAATGCCATGGTAAGGGTTGTAATTGCACTCAAATGGTAAGATTAAAAAAGCTCCGAAGCTGTTGCTGCTCCTTGATCAACATCATAAATACAGTCATTTGTTCTTCCTCCATTCCAGTTTTCTGACTGTTGACAAACTAACCCAGAGGCTTCACAAGATCCGTGCCAACACCTCCAATGCCCCAGGCAGTAGGTAACATCAGGCCTGCTGCACACCATAATTACACAGTCACGTCAGTCTGTGTTCACATTGTCTAAAAAATTGCCATCCGCACTGAATCTTTACCAAGCAACTGAGAGTATGTGGTGCTGTTGGCTTTCTGAAGCTGTGTCGGATGTTATCTGCTTTACATTATTCTCTAACCCTTCACGAAATGTTTAACCCCATCAGTGCTCCACTCCCTCTTGCCCTTAATGTACAGTGAGAGCTTGATCTTCCGCAATCACAGACCTTCACTGTATTAATGTCACTGAGATGAGGGGCCGCCTTGGGTGGACAGGTATATTTCCACACATCAAATGTGGAGTGAAGGTAACTTGTCTGCCTGAAACCAGTGTCACAAATACAGCGCCTCTCCTGTGGGTCAGTAATCACTCTGGTCTCTGGCCAGAACATCACAAGTTTGTACAGGAAGTTCAGCCGACGTTCCCAGTGGAACGTTGTCCTGTGGAAGGGCAGGTTTCAATGCTGCGGTGTTGAGGGAGCTCTGCACTGGTGCACTGCACTACTGGGGAGGTGGGGCTGGTGCAAGTGCTGTCCTGCAAGTCTTGAGTAGTCATAAAAGACTTGACTATTTCAATGGAGGAAAATGGTTTGTTTCCTATGCACTAACCAACATTTATCCCACAACCAACATCATGAAATAAAACAGATGGGCATGTAAATCCTCTGCAGTTATTGCATTCTGTGGGCACCTCAGTGCAGTAGGCTCTGACACAGATACCCAAACAATTACAAGACATTCAGGAGTCTATGTGGACATGGGCCCTTCAGCCCGACTTCCCCACGCTGACCAACATGTCCCATCTACACTAGTCCCACCTGCCTACGTTTGGCCCATATCCCTCTAAACATATCCTATCAATGTGCCTGTGTAAATGTTTCTTAAACGTTGCCTCAACTACCTCCTCTGGCAGCTCGTTCAATATGCCCATCATCCTTTGTGTAAAAAAGTTACCCCTCAGATCCCTATTAAATCTTTCCCCCCTCACCTTTAACCTATGTCCTCTGGTTTTTGAGTCCCCTACTGGCCAATAGACTGTGCATTTACCCGGTCACCAGGATTTCTCTCATGATTTTGAGAGGAACACCTCCAAGATTACCCCTCATCCTCCTGTGTTCCATGGAGTCCTAGCCTGCTCAACCTCTCCCTATAGCTCAGACCCTCAAGTCCCAGCAACTTCCCCGTAAATCTACTCTGCATCTTTTCCAGCTTAACATCTTTCTTATGTGACCGTGAATTCCAATTTCAATGGAGGTGAAACTCACCCAAGTTGTCCTACCAGTTCCACTGTCCACATCCTTATGTATCCCTCTGTAACCACCTCTTCCCCAGCCAGCATTGGGGCATTATGGGCTACACACTTCCTTGGGCACCCGTTGCTGGCAGTGCTTTGTTCTACCTCCACTTTTCCCCTCAGTCTGAAGAAGGGTCCAAAATGGAAACGTCACCCATCCTTTCCCTCCAGAGATGGTGCCTGTCCCGCTGAGTTACTCCAGCACTTTGTGTCCATCGTCGGCCAGTGATGTGTGGGAGGCAGAGGCCAGTGGGGTGAAATGTGGAATCCAGGGGAACTCTACCCTTGTTCCATCTGAGGGTGGGGGGGGGGGGCAAGAGCAAACTCCAGGACACACGAGAGACATGGGTGAAGCATCAGTTGCCCACAGGTGTCAGGGGTTATGGGGAGAAGCAGGAGAATGGGGTTAGGAGAGAGCGATAGATCGGAGGAGTAGACGTGATGGGCCGAATGGCCTAATTCTACTCCTATCCCTTATGACCCGTCTATGACGTGGCAGAGACGGGGACATTGAGAGTAGGGGATAACGTCTTTGCAAGAGGCAAGGTGTGAACTCATGACCCAGCCCAGTCACAGTGCAGTCCAATCAGGGTCTGGCCACCTCACAGCCTTCTGTTTGATTTACACTTTGTTCTCTGGGATTGAGGTCGACACTGAGCCAGCACCAAGTCCATGCTGACTGTTAACTAGACAGACACAAAATGCTGGAGTAACTCAGCGGGACAGGCAACATCTGTGGAGAGAAGGAATGGGTGAGGTATCGGGTCGAGACCCTTCTTCAGACTGATGTCAGGGGAGAGGGAGATACATAGATAAGGAAGTGTAAGGTGTGAAAACAGGTCCGAATGCTGGTCGGAGAGAGGGAGACCTTCCCCAAAGTAGACATACCTTGAGGACATTTTGCAGCGGGGCAGACTAAATGTGTAGGAAGGAACTGTAGATGCAGGTTTAGAACCAGCATCTGCACTTCCTTCCTAGACTAACTAGGAGCAGGAGAAGCTTTCAGATTCCCTCACACAAAACAACCTGCTGGAGGAGCTGAGTGGGTCAGGCAGCGTCTGTGGTGGGTGGTGGGGTACTGCTCTACTCTTCTTCAGGTTTGGTGGCAATCCAGGGAGGGCGAGGGAGTGGTGGTCAGGTCAGGCTGCTTACCACACTGGGTAAGAGCGGAGGGTCAGTGCCACGCAGATGGAAGTGGTGTGGAGCGGAGGTGGGGTAGTTTGTCACCTGTCCCACCCTGGACAGGGGTCTCCCCAACCCCGAGTCTGAAGGGGGCATCAGTGAGATTTCACTTTAAATCAGGACCACAATAAAAGGAAGGCAGTCAGATCCGTTTTTGAAGTTATAAACATGGTGGAAGTTTGAGGCGTTTGAGAAGGAACTGCAGATGCTGGAAAATCGAAGGTAGGCAGAAATGCTGGAGAAACTCAGCGGGTGCAGCAGCATCTATGTAGCGAAGGAAATCGGCAATGTTTCTGGCCGAAACCCTCGGAAATAGGCAACGTTTCGGGCCGAAACCCTCGGAAATAGGCAACCATCTCCTTCGCTCCAGAGATGCTGCTGCACCCGCTGAGTTTCTCCAGCATTGTTGTCTACCTGGGAGGTTTGAGGCTAGTGTGTGTCGCCCTGTAACTGGAGAGCTGCTGAACCCACACACTGACATTTACACTCTCTGTGCAAGACTGACCTTTTACCTTGGGGCACATTGCCGAGCAGCAAGAGGAGTCTGTCTGTCTGTCTGTCGGCGGGAAGTGGCGTTGCAGTTGCGGAAGCTTGCAGGACAGCCGCCAGGTTACACTGTGCTGTCAGCCAGTCTCTATGCTGCTGGGTCACAGCCCTGTGGGGAGAGGCAGGGCTGCAGAGAGCGTGATGATGTGCGGCACACCCCTCTCTCCTCGCACGCGAACACGGCCACTCACATGCCAGAGGGCCAGCCAGGCAACTAGTGAAAGCACCGCAACTTGCCCCAGGCTGGCGGAGCTGCCGGCCGCCGCCGCCGCTGCTGCCCTGAGCCCAACACAAGCACGCATACACACACACACACACGGCAAGCTGGCAAGGTGCCGCCAAACCACGGCTGCACCGTCTCAGCTCCCTCCGCCTGCCACACGAGTAAATCATTAACCACCTCTCATCTGCTCTTACCCCCACAGAGCAGCTAGCAAAGGCTGCAGTGGAATGAGGAGCGGCTTTGTGCCCCAGCTGGACACCCAGGAACTCCAGGCCAACGCCACAATTCAATCACAGAGTCAGAGCCCATCACATCCACACTGACCACCAAGTGTCCGTCTGTACAAATCCCACTGCTTCTCTCTTGCTCTGGGGCTTGTCTGAATGTCCAGATACTCATAGAGACGTAGAATCATACAGCATGGAAACAGGCCCTTCGGCCCAACTTGCCCAGGCTGACCAAGATTCCCATTATACGAGTCCCACCTGCCTGTGGCCCATATCCCTCTCATCCATGAACCTGTCTGAATGTCTATTAAATATTGTTCCAGTACCTGCCTCAACTACCTCCTCTGGCAGCTCGTTCCATACACTCACCGTGTCAAAACATTGGCCCTCAAGGTTCCTATTAAATCTTTTCCTTCACACATTAAACCTATGTTCGCTGGTTCTCGATTCTCCTACTCTGGGTAAAAGACTCTGTGAATTCACCCAATCTATGTCCCCAAATATTCAGGACAATGAACAAAACATAGAAAATAGGTGCAGGAGTAGATCATTCGGCTCTTCGAGCCTGCACCGCCATTCAACATGGTCATGGCTGATCATCCAAAATCAGTGCCACGTTCCTGCTTTCTCCCTCTCTCCGTTAGCCCTAAGAGCTAAATCTAAGTCTCTCTTGAAAACACCCAGTGAATTGGCCTCCACTGCCTTCTGTGGCAGAGAAAAAGCAGAGCATGACGGGGAGAATTTGCTGTGACCTTTAAAGCAGCACATGACTGGCACGGGGACACAGGGCAGCTCCAGGGTTCACTGGTACAGATCACGCACACTCCATGGTGCTCAGAGTGAGCTCCAACTAACAACACGCTGGCTGCCAGCAGAATGTAACTCATGAGCAAACAATGTTTTGTTTGGTTCATTGGTTGTCCCATAGTAACACCAGAGTGGGGTGAGGTGTGGCTGAAGGGAGGAGGTATGAATGTGTAGAGTTGCAGTGATGCTGGTACGTCTTACTGCCCGGCGCTGGTGTTGTCGCCATGGGGCCAGGACGGGCTTTACCCACTGGTGGGCAGCAATCAACAGCAGGAGGGGCAATGCAAGCATGATGCTCTCGCCACCAGCCCATGCATCTTGCAGGTGGAGGATCAGCTCAACTAAGTGTGATTATACCGGGCAGTAAAGAGGTGGCAGGGGGTTGGAAACAATCCAACTGTCTTCACAGATGAAGGTAGTGGACAACACCGAGACACGGCTACAGCTCTGGTGACAGGAGCTCAAAGAAATGAGCATCAGAAAGCAAATAGCACTGGAGGTCAATAAGAGTCTGAAGAAAAGCCCTGACCCGAAATATCACCTGTGCATTGCCCCCTGATCCACTGCAATATCACCTGTGCATTGCCCCCTGATCCACTGCAATATCACCTGTGCATTGCCCCCTGATCCACTGAAATATCACCTGTGCATTCCCCCCTGATCCACTGCAATATCACCTGTGCATTGCCCCCTGATCCACTGCAATATCACCTGTGCATTGCCCCCTGATCCACTGCAATATCACCTGTGCATTGCCCCCTGATCCACTGAAATATCACCTGTGCATTCCCCCCTGATCCACTGCAATATCACCTGTGCATTGCCCCCTGATCCACTGCAATATCACCTGTGCATTCCCCCCTGATCCACTGAATTCCTCCAGCACTTTGTGTCTTACACTAAATTCCAGCATCTGCAGTTTCTTGTGCCTCTGTCAATGGGATAAAAAGCCGATTATGCCCTTGTAGCTCTGACTTGCATCCCGACTCTGCTGTGGATGCACGGCTGTAACCAGCTGAATGAGTTCCTTCTTGTCATCCCAGTTTAAACTGACATTCCATCCTGAACTTTGCCTCTCGAGATCTGGCCTGTTTGATCATGGCTTGGAAGTTTAAAAAGTGAGTCCACTATAAAAGCAGAATGGAGAGATGGCAGGGTGTTGTAAAGCAGTTCGCCTGAACACAACCTGGTGCAAGCACTACATTCAACAACACTCTGCTGGATCAAGGACAGTGCAACCTGGTCTCTGGGTGACATGACTTAGCAGGGGTGATGGTGACAGGACTTTCCCTGCTGAAAGTCCAGAATAAGACAGTAAAATCTCAGGATGAAGGGTCCGCCATTTAAAACGCCGGTGACAAGAAGTTTACTCAGTCAGCGGGTTGTGAATGAACTTGACCAATGAGACCAATAGACTTCCGGACACTTCAGGGAACTGAGGGATATGAGGATAAGTGGGAAGCAATGCGTGGGATAAGTGGGAACTTAACTACTGGCTCATTCCCAAGTTCTCTTCACTCCCACAGACAACATCGGAGAGGAGAAGCTGTGAGCAACACAGAGTGAGCAGCAGATGATATCCCCCGGTCCAGAGCGGCTGATTGCAGCGCTCATGCGGGCAGTGCACCCACCCACACCTCTCTCCCCGACCTTAAATCCGCCTTTCATCCTGAACTCAGTTTGAAAACAATGAAATAACTGTTTTGTTAAAATGAGTTGCCATCGTGAGGGAGTGTGTGTGTGACATGCCCCCCTACTGTAACTCCAGACCCAGCCTCTAGAACACTGTGTCACTCACTCAGCATTTAATTAACTGTTTCCACGGCAATGTGGGCAGCCAACAAGGACCTGAGCACCAATGTGACACGCATGTTGTGACAGGGACCTCTGTCTGCTTCCTCCCTCCCTCAAACACAACACAGATCTGGGCAAGAGCAGAACCCTACATGGCATGTCTGCTGCTGGCATGGACATGACGCCATTGCTCAGTACCTGACCTGCCACGTTCACAGTGTGAGCAGTCTGGCAGCTGACAATGTGGCCACAGTTAACAGGAGCAAGGGTCTCTGGTGTAAAGACACGAGCTGTACCCGTCTCCACACCACAACCGAAGAATGGGTGATGGTGTCCAAGGTCCGCTGTGTGTGTGGGATAATGCAGCTTACTGTGGCTCCGCAGAGCTGGTGCCCATGGCTGGACAATACCTACCCTTGCAGAGATCCTGCACCAATACACCAATGAATCAGCTGAGATTGGATACATCATGGTTTAAATACAATAACACATGCTTGGGAATGAGAGGCAGGATGCGGGCAATTGCAGAGGCTCCGTGGGATTTATATGTAAATCATAAATGCTAGCCTTGATATTTGTGGTCGTTATCACACTGCTGGTGAATCATTGTACGCTAACCAGGACGATCAGCCATGATCATATTGAATGGCGGTGCTGGCTCGAAGGGCCGAATGGCCTCCTCCTGCACCTATTTTCTATGTTTCTAACAGAAAGACAATACATGATTACAATCGATCCGTCTACAGATTACGTGATAAAAGGAATAACGTGAATAACGTTTAATGCAAGATATAGTCCAGTAAAGTCCGATCAAAGATAGTCCAAGGGTCTCCAATAAGGGAGATAGTGTTCAGGGCTGTTCTCCAGTGCACATTCTCCTGCTAACACAAAGTGCCGTCACAGATGCACTCAGAGATGTGGGCCTCACTGCAGCCTCTACATTGTGTAGTGTTGTTCACCCATAGTGTGTGAAGCCCAGTCCATGCACTGTGGCACCTCGATCCCTCTACGCAGGCCCAAACTTCACCAAACAGAGACACTTACATTCAAGTGTTTCAATAATTTTGTATTTTTAACAAAAATGTTAGTGTTGGTAAAGATAGTCATAAAATATCATTAAGTAAGTCCAAGGTTCACCAGAGTTTTTCAAGAGAGGATATCTGGCCTGGACTACAGGTGATTCCAGACCTACCAATGAATGACTCTCCTCTGATCAACTACCAAAACCTGGAGATGGGTCTCAAACATGGTTGCAGGAGCATTAGGCAGAGGAAGCATCATCGATCAGTGGTAAACTCCAGCCTTGACGTTCACGTTCCTAAACTACTATCCCCTTTTATACTGGCAGTGGGAATGATCCATCTTGTGATGGGACCTTAACTCTGCCCAAGCCAAAACGCTGAAGGAAAAGAATAACGAGAGAGTTGAGGCAGCTGAGGGGGTCTTACCTTGGTAGCCGGCTGTGGAGTCACTGGATAACATCTGAGGGTGGCCCTTGATCCACTCACGCAACCTGCAGATGGCCCTCATGTCCACATTCTCCTGCTAACAGAGTGTGCCGTCAGAGATGCTGAAGAGAACAGCTTCATTAAATGTAATGGTGTTATACGTTAGAGCCACAGCATGAACACAGGCCCTTCGGCCCGCCAGGTCTGTGCCAACCAGCAATAACTCCATTTTCACTAGGGACAATTTACAATTAACAGAAGCCAGTTAACCTACAAACTTGAATGCCTTTGGGGTGTGAGAAGACCAGAGCACACAGAGAAAACCCACGCAGGTCACAGGGAGAACGTACAAACTCTGTACAGACAGAACCCGTAGTCAGGAACGAGCCCGGGTCTCTGGCGCTGTGAGGCTACAACTCTACCACTGCGCTGTTTTAGTTTAGTTCACTCTATGCTGATGTTTCTCACTGGATCGCTCTCGCACCCAGCGTTCACCCTCCCTTTGCTGAATTCTGTAACGTTCCTTATCCTCCAGTTTCTGTTCTTTCTTGGATGGCAATGAGATCTTCTCACTAATTTAATACTGAACTTCTCTTATTAATCACAGCTCAACAACTTTACCTGTTAGGCTTCTGTGCCTCAAAGGATACATAATTGTTGTGTTACATTTTAAATGCTATTGCTTGTTTACTTCATACAATAGACAACAGGCAATAGATAATGGGTGCAGGAGTAGGCCATTTGGCCCTTCGAGCCAGCACCACCATTCAATGTGACCACGGCTGATCATCCATAATCAGAACCCCGTTCCTGCCTTCTCTCCATAATTCCTTAACTCCGCTATCCATAAGAGCTCTATCTAACTCTCTCCTGAAAGCATCCAGAGCACCAGCCTCCACCGCCCTCTGAAGCAGAGAATTTCACACTCACACCTCTCTGTATTTCCTCATCTCCGTTCTAAATGGCTTACCACTTATACTTAATCTATGGCCCCTGGTTCTGGACTCCCCCAACATTGAGAACATGTTTCCTGCCTCTAGCATGTCCAAACCCTTAATAATCTTATGTTTCAATAAGATTCCCTCTCATCCTTCTAAACTCCAGAGTGTACAAGCCCAGTCGCTCCAATCTATCATTTTAACTTCGTTTTCCAATATACCACATTCTACTTATACCACATGCATCTATTATGTACTTTGTTAAGACTAAAGACCCTTGCATAATTTTGAATTAAATCGTTTTAAATCGTTATATAAATTGCTGGCACATTGGCCCTCAAGGCGTTGACCACCAGATCATTTATTCTGGTTCTTTCATTGGACAATACAGATCCGCGACTACCTTCACATTGGCTCCACAACAGAAGACTATTTCCCTCGCTCTGTGAACCTGGTCTTCCACATTATTACTGCTAATTTTGTTTGTCCAGTCTATTTTGGTCAGTTTAGTTCAGAAATACAGCGCGGAAACAGGCCCCTCGGTGTTAGTATGCGATCCCCGCATACTAACACCACCCTACACACACTCGGGACAATTTACAATTATAATAAGCCAATTAACCTACAAACCTGCATGTCTTTAGAGTGTGGAAGGGAGCCAAAGATCTCAGAGAAAACCCACGCAGGTCACGGGGAGAATGTACAAACTCTGTACAGACAGCGCCCATAGTCGGGATTGAACCCAGGCCTCCAGCGTTGCAAGTGCTGTGAGGCAGCATCTCTGCCGCTGCGCCACCATGCAGCAACTCTACTGCTGCGCCACCATGCAGCAACTCTGCTGCTGCGCCACCATGCAGCATCTCTGCCGTGCGCCACCATGCAGCAACTCTACTGCTGCGCCACCATGCAGCAACTCTGCTGCTGCGCCACCATGCAGCAACTCTGCCGCTGCGCCACCATGCAGCAACTCTACTGCTGCGCCACCATGCAGCATCTCTGCCGCTGCGCCACCATGCAGCAACTCTGCTGCTGCGCCACCATGCAGCATCTCTGCCGCTGCGCCACCATGCAGCAACTCTAGTGCTGCGCCACCATGCAGCAACTCTGCTGCTGCACCACCATGCAGCATCTCTGCCGCTGCGCCACCATGCAGCAACTCTACTGCTGCGCCACCATGCAGCAACGATACTGCTGCACCACCATGCAGCAACTCTGCTGCTGCACCACCATGCAGCATCTCTGCAGCTGTGCCACCATGCAGCAACTCTGCTGCTGCACCACCATGCAGCAACGATACTGCTGCGCCACCATGCAGCATCTCTGCCGTTGTGCCACCACGCAGCAACTCTACTGCTGCGCCACCATGCAGCATCTCTGCTGCTGTGCCACCATGCAGCATCTCTGCCGCTGCGCCATCATGCAGCAACGATACTGCTGCGCCACCATGCAGCAACTCTGCCGCTGTGCCACCATGCAGCATCTCTGCCGCTGTGCCACCATGCAGCATCTCTGCCACAGTGCCACCACGCAGCAACTCTACTGCTGTGCCACCATGCAGCAACTCTGCCGCTGCGCCACCATGCAGCAACTCTGCCGCTGCGCCACCATGCAGCAACTCTGCCGCTGCGCCACCATGCAGCATCTCTGCTGCTGCGCCACCATTCAGCAACTCTGCCGCTGCGCCACCATGCAGCATCTCTGCCGCTGCGCCACCATGCAGCAACTCTGCCGCTGCGCCACCATGCACCAACTCTGCCGCTGCGCCACCGTGCAGCAACTCTGCCGCTGCGCCACCATGCAGCAACTCTGCCGCTGCGCCACCATGCAGCATCTCTGCCGCTGCGCCACCATGCAGCAACGATACTGCTGCGCCACCATGCAGCAACTCTGCTGCTGCACCACCATGCAGCAACTCTGCCGCTGCGCGACCATGCAGCAACGATACTGCTGCACCACCATGCAGCAACTCTGCCGCTGCGCCACCATGCAGCAACTCTGCCGCTGCGCCACCATGCAGCATCTCTGCTGCTGCGCCACCATTCAGCAACTCTGCCGCTGCGCCACCATGCAGCATCTCTGCCGCTGCGCCACCATGCAGCAACTCTGCCGCTGCGCCACCATGCACCAACTCTGCCGCTGCGCCACCGTGCAGCAACTCTGCCGCTGCGCCACCATGCAGCAACTCTGCCGCTGCGCCACCATGCAGCATCTCTGCCGCTGCGCCACCATGCAGCAACGATACTGCTGCGCCACCATGCAGCAACTCTGCTGCTGCACCACCATGCAGCAACTCTGCCGCTGCGCGACCATGCAGCAACGATACTGCTGCACCACCATGCAGCAACTCTGCCGCTGCGCCACCATGCAGCAACTCTGCCGCTGCACCACCATGCCACCCTATGTTTGTTGTTGTTCTAGTAATAGGATCACTGGTCACTGTGAATTGCTCCTATGTGTGGGTGAGAGGAATACTCTGGGAAGTGGAGGGTGGTGATGGGAATGTGGGCACATTAAATAGGGTTAGTGTAAGTGGGTGCTTGATGATTAGCATAGATTTGATGGGCCAAAGGGCCTGTTTTCATGTAGTATGATTCTACAACTCTATATGGAGATTCAAGAATCCAGAATTGTATTATTCCCTTATTACATGCTCTTCCCATTTGCTGCCTTATCCCCTGTCCGACATTATTGATACTATCTGGGGCTCATTGACAGCGCGCACCACTCTTTGATCCACACAAACTGCTTCAACTTCTTCATTTGATTCCTTCTCTCCATTGCCTTTATCCTGTTCTTTATCATCAACATCTTCCCTCCTGCTTTTCCATTTTGTCTTTCTCTTCATAAAGATAAGTATCCGGGAACATTTAATCCCCAACTTTGATCACTTTGAGGGACAGAGGAACATAACTTTGAATCCAGTTCCTCAAACTTCCTTGCCGGATTGCCTTCATATCTTGCAGCGGCTTGGTTTAGAATTAAGATTCTAGTTTCTGATAACAAAGTGACTCCCAAACACAATACAAGATGCTAAGCGGTTGAGATCACTTATCTCCAGTAAGTCGATTGGTGCCAAGTTAGAAACTGGCTTTATCTCGTTGCACAATGTTAAATCTAACATGGCCTTTTCGCTTGTTAGTTTTTCAACAGACTGATCAAGAAGACTACCTTAAATGCTTTGTATGAATACCAGTCAGACTATGACATTAATTTGGATTTGTTCCAATTATATGAAGATCAACAGTGCTGGTCTCAGCCTAGCCCAAGAGACATGTAGCTTTATTCTGTGGGTTATACTTGACTGGACTAAGGCAAAGTCTGGCGACTAAATGCTCAGGTGAAAATGTCCTGCCATTGTTGTTTCATTGCTCAACCTCAGAGCTAAGATCCTTTCTCTTTGTGTCTGTATCCCCTCTATTGTCTATTCTATTTTCTTTCAAAGGACAGGTTTCTGGAATCGTGAGCTGGAGTCTGATGTCTGTTAGTATTATTTATTCAAATTCTCCTTGTATTTAGACCTAGGCCAATAGTTTTAACATTTTCTTTCACTTTCCTCTGATGCTATTAGTAACTTTCAAAAGTGGTTTGGACATATTCTTGAACAGGAAAAGTGAGCAAGTCTGTAGGTGGGAGCCCAGGACTGTGACTGGCTAGTTAGCTCTTAGGGAAGGAACAAAGGAGGAGATGGCATGGGGGGGGGGGGCCTCCGTGAGGGGGGTGAAGAGCAAGGGGGACCCGGCGTTGGGGGGGGGGGGAGAGCAAGGGGACCTGGCGTGGGGGGGGGGGGGGGAGAGCAAGGGGACCTGGCGTGGGGGGGGGAAGAGCAAGGGGACCTGGCGTGGGGGGGGGGGGAGAGCAAGGGGATCTGGCGTGGGGGGGGGGGGGAGAGCAAGGGGACCTGGCGTGGGGGGGGGGGGAGAGCAAGGGGATCTGGCGTGGGGGGGGGGAGAGCAAGGGGACCTGGCGTGGGGGGGGGGAGAGCAAGGGGACCTGGCGTGGGGGGGGGGGGGGGAGAGCAAGGGGACCTGGCGTGGGGGGGGGGGAGAGCAAGGGGATCTGGCGTGGGGGGGGGGAGAGCAAGGGGACCTGGCGTGGGGGGGGGGGGGAGAGCAAGGGGACCTGGCGTGGGGGGGGGGAGAGCAAGGGGACCTGGCGTGGGGGGGGGGAGAGCAAGGGGACCTGGCGTGGGGGGGGGGGGGAGAGCAAGGGGACCTGGCGTGGGGGGGGGGAGAGCAAGGGGACCTGGCGTGGGGGGGGGGGGGGAGAGCAAGGGGACCTGGCGTGGGGGGGGGGGGCGCTGTGAGGGGGCGGGGGTTGAACAATGGACAATGGGGACCCGGCATGGACGACCGCCGTGAGGGAGGGGGCCACAAGGGGGGGGGGAAGGGGATCAGAGACTTTGCAAGCATCCTTTACGGGTGACTATTTGTGTACCTTGGCAAGATGTGCAAGCAAAGAATGACACTGTGGCTTGTCACGTGACAATAAAGTATTCTGTTCTAATCTCTATTCAGAGAGTCGGAACAACCACGCAGGCCGAACGGCGTCTACATTTTGCCAATATATTTTATCACTTGATTTACTGCTCCCAAATTTAATTCAGAGAATCAAAGGTCTGACTAATGGTAAAGACCTTGAACCACAGTCAGGGTGACTGAAACCTGTCGATGCCGGGGGACAGACCCATGACCCTGTTGCCAATGCATCCTCCTCCCTGTGGCAGCACTCCACGTTACATTCTGTTCTCAAGATCAGCACCTAGCCACTGTCTAAGTATAATGAAATGTCCAGAAGCATGTTTAAGGAGATATACCAATTTCCACTGATTTGGTCCAAAGTATACAAGTTTAATATTGCTGCTAAAATGAATTAGGATTTTCTTTAACGAAATGTAAACAATTTGTGCAAAAATTGAGCAACAATTTGTACAAAACCTTTTTGAATTTGTACATAAAAAAGAGGAATCATTTGGTTAGGCCCAGTGAGTTGGTCTCTTACTAACTGCTAATCTGATCACCTTCTCACCCTTTCTTCAACCCATACGAGAAATGTAATGATCTGAAGACGTTGGCCTCTGTCAATTCCAAAGTAACTTATTCCTTATTCTGAAGAAGGGTCTTGACCTGAAACGTCACCCATTCCTTCTCTCCAGAGAAGTTGCCTCCAGCACTTTGTGCCTATGTGTTGTCTGAAGGAGATGTTGAGTGGAGGAGAGCCTGTATTCTGTCAGGAGTGGGTGATACCTGCTGGAGCACTATTCTGAAGTGAACGTGATAGTAATTCCCAGTCCTGACCACATTCCCCCTGAAATAACGTCACTAAAACAGATGACTGTGGTCACAGACAGGCTGCCTTGCTTCCAAAGTTTCAACAGTGATATTTATATGACTTAACTTTCTGCAAAACACTGTGGGATGATCCAAGATGTTAAAAAGTTTTTTTAGAAATGTCACTTTCATTCCATGCAGGGTCCATCTAGATTACAACAGCACACTTGTACATTTATAGCTCCAGACTGCAGTTGAACTCTGTCTGCTTCTATTTGTAGCTGTACTTTGTTGTTTTGGAGTTGTTGACAATCCCAAGGTTGCATCTTAAAGAATGTCCTGGCCCTCTCTGTCACTCTACTCACTGATGGGGGAGGGAGTGAGAGAGGGTATTCCCAATCTCCTAGCCCCACCACAGGCACCTTTCCCCCCTGACAACCTGCAGTCACCTGGTGCCCAGGGAGTGGAGCCACGGCACCTCATTGAGCTTCAATGGCTGATCTGCTCCTGGCAGCAGCTGACCCAGGGTTCCAGGCACTCTCCTGCAGGCAGTGCAGGGTAGAAGCTGGTGACTTGTGGCTAGAGTGAAGGCGTGCTCTGCAGGCCGTTGCCCATACCTTGTGGGAACAAAGGGCGAGGCCTGCTTCAACAATGTTCCAACACTGACCGCCTGACACAGCCTTTGGACACCTGGCGAATGTCTTAGAGGTGAAGACTTGCAGTAAATACACTCCCTTGAAGCTTCACTAATTAAAAGACTGACCCCTTTAAGAATTACTGGAACCCATGTTTTTTTGAGCATCATCCAGAAATAATATCAGGATTGAAATTTTCCATTTTGTTGATAATCTTCAACAAAGTGGGCCAAAGCCGTGCACCGTTCCAGCCGTGCACCGTTTGTGCCGATATCTTTTACTGACTGCCAGCAGAATGTTGCCCTGCTGGTTTGTTTAACACTCAGGCAAAGAGCTATCAGTTATCCAGCAGAGCAGCTAAGCTAGTCAGCCCTACAGATACGTAACAAGACCGAGATTCACGGGGTTTCACAAAGTGAAGGAGAATACCTCATACATCTGGATGTCACTGCAGCACTTTGTTCGCAGACCTTGATACTTTACAGAGAAACTCGACCACCTCACAGCACTCCAGTCGCTCTCGACAAGTAAACAGCACTTGGCAGCAACTCCATGTAAAGGGAGTGCTGTAACTTCATGGGTACAAGTCGCTGACCTGTATAATGGCAGAAAAGTGACTGAATGCTGTCAACCATAAACATAATGATTTGGCATCAAGCCACAGCCTCAGGACGGATTGTAGACATGAAATAAAAATGAAAATGACCCAGACGTTAGTCATTCAGTTGTTCGGGTTCATGGCCAATCTTTCCCTCACCACCACCTCCCTGCAACAAGCCCATCATCTCCAGCTCCTTCACTATCTAAACATCAGCCAGTCTCAGCTAGAGTACTGAACCCTATCACCCTCCAGGCTAGAGAGTCACCACCCTCTGGGTGAAGACTTGACTGATGAGGGTGCAGGCGACAGGTCCCTTAGGCTCGCCAGGAGATAGCACTGGTCTGACAGTGAGGGCTCCGCACAGATTTATGAAAAGGAAGTCATGTTGGACTATTTTATTGGAGTTTTAAGTATGTATCAATCACGAAGATTTGTGGAAATAACTGTGGTTATTAGATTTTGATAGACTTTCTATAGATTCCCCAGGGGGTTGGTTAACAAGGTGGGCGAAGGTTGGAACGCACAGTGGTGCAGCGGTAGAGTTGCTGCCTTACAGGGTCAAAGACCCCGTTTCGATCCTGACTACAGGTGCTGTCTGTGTGGAGTTTGCATGTTCTCCCTGGGACCATGTGGATTTTCTCCTGGTGCTCCGGTTTCCTCCCACATTCCAAAGACGTGCAGATTTGTAGGTTAATTGGCCTCTGCAAATTGTCCCTAGTGTGTAGGATAGCGCTAGTGTATGGGTGATCGCTGGTCAGCGTGAACACATTGTATCTCTACAACTAGGGCCTGAAGAAAGGTCCCAGCCCAAAATGTCACCCATCGTTTTCCTCCAGATATGCTGCCTGACCCGCTGAGTTACTCCAGCACTCTGTGAAACGTCACCTATCCATGTTCTCCACAGATGCTGCCTGACCCGCTGAGTTACTCCAGCACTCTGTGAAACGTCACCTATCCATGTTCTCCACAGATGCTGCCTGACCCGCTGAGTTACTCCAGCACTCTGTGAAACGTCACCTATCCATGTTCTCCACAGATGCTGCCTGACCCGCTGAGTTACTCCAGCACTCTGTGAAACGTCACCTATCCATGTTCTCCACAGATGCTGCCTGACCTGCTGAGTTACTCCAGCACTCTGTCTATTTTTGCTTTATACAATTCCATTTGAGGGCCTTATTCTATGAAATAAAATCCAGAATTGTATAGCACAAGAACAGGCCCTTCGGCCGGGGTGGGAGATTGCAACCTTCACGTGGTCCGCCCTGTTTCGACAAATGCAATCAACCCGGCGTGCACAATCAAATAAGAACAAATAGAACAAATTGTGCGACTACTTTAGGCTGTGCATGCCGTACGCAAGAAGAAGGCCCTTCGGCCCACTGTATCAAATGTCAATATCAAACCTGCCTCAACACTGGTGTTCCAGATACTGGTATAAACTAGCATCTGCTGTTCTTTGTTTCTACATAGATAAGTACAACAAGGGGTGGGGGGGTGCAAAATGAGAAAGGAAACAGAGTGCAGAATACATTGTTACAGCTACAGAGAAAGTGCAGATAAAAGTGCAAGGACTGCAGTAAGGTTGGCTGGAGGATCAGGAATTCATCACCAGCTTGGTCGTCTGATAATAGGAGCAAGAAGCTGTTCCCAAGTCTGGAGGTATTGGCTTTCAAGGTTTTGCATCTTCTGCCCAATAGGAGAGGGGGGAAGAGCGAGTGACCAGGAGATGAGCGGTCTTTGCTTATGTTGGCTGCTTTCCCAAGGAGCGTAAACGTGAAAAGAGAAATAAGTTTGAAGCAACAGTTCAGCAACACCAGTCACAATAATGGAGACAATAATCAAGACAAATTGGAGAATTAATCCAATGGAACAGAATTAAAATAACAATAAAAACATTGAAAAGAAATACAGTGTAAGAGCAGGACGATTCCGTAATGAAACACAAAGGTGGAGGCTAAATGGTAAGAGGAAACTACTTCAAAAACAGCAAACTGGATAATAACAAAATAGGAAAAGGCAATATACCATTAATGAAATGCCGCAAAATAGGGAACAGGTTTAAGGTGAAAGATCGAATAGGAATCTGAGGGCCAACTTTACCACACAGAGGGTGGTGGGCATAAGGAACGAGCTGTGGGGGAGGTGGGTACAGATACAAAATTTTGAAAACATTTGAACAGGTTCATGGATAAGAAAGGTTTGGAGGGTTATTGACTAAAGGTGGGCAAATGGGACTAACTCAGGATGGCATTGTGATGCGCGAAACATTGCATGTTCCTGTCCCAACATCATCTGTCCATTTCCTCCCCCCATGCTGCCTGACCTGCTGAACGCAAGGACAAGTTGGGCCAAAGGACCTGTTTCCATGCAACATATCTCCAGGACTCTTTCAGGAAAGTCAAGGAACATTAAAAAATATCAATAGCAATGTCAAGGGTAAATTATCAAGCTCGGTACAATACATGTACATCAGAACCACAAATATCAAAATGTAAATTGGAATAAGGGAGATACACCATAAATGATGGGTTATGCATCGTGTCACAGAGTGATACAGTGCGAAACAGGCCCTGTGGCCCAACTCGCCCACACCGGCCAACAATGTCCCAGCTACCCTAGTCCCACCTGCCTGTGCTTGGTCCATATCCCTCCAAACTTGTCCTATCCATGTACCTGTCCAACTGTTTCTTAAATGATGGGATAGTCCCAGCCTCAACTACCTCCTCTGGCAGCTTGTTCCATACACCCACCACCCTCTGTGTGAAAAAGTTACCCCTCGGATTCCTATTAAACCTTTCCCCCCTCATCTTGAAGCTATATCCTCTGGTCCTGGATTCTTCTACTCTGGGCAAGAGACTCGATCTATTCCTCTCATGATTCTATAAGATCTCCCCTCATCCTCCTGTGCTCCATGGAATAGAGACCCAGTCTACTTAGCCTCTCCCTATAGCTCACACGCTCAAGTCCTGGCAACATCCTCGTAAATCTTTTCTGAACCCTTTCAAGCTTGACAATATCTTTCCCATAACACGGTGCCCAGAACTGAACACAATATTCTAAATGCGGTCTCACCAACATCTTATACAACAGCAACATGACCTCCCAACCTCTATACTCACACTCTGACTGATAAAGGCCAAGCGCCAAATGCCTTTTTGACCACCTTATCTACCTGCGACTCGACCTTCAAGGAACCATGCACCTGTACTCCTAGATCCCTCTGCTCTACAACACTACCCAGAGGCCTACCATTTACTGTTTAGGTCCTGCCCTTGTTCGACATCCCAAAATGCAACACCTCACACTTCTCAGTATTAAATTCCATCAACCATTCCTCCGCCCACCTGGCCAATCGATCCAGATCCTGCTGCAATCATTCACAACCATCTTCACTATCTGCAAAACCACTCACTTTTGTATCATCAGCAAACTTGCTAATCTGGCTCAAAAAGGTTCTCATCCAAATCATTGATGTAGATGACAAACAGTAACGGGCCCAGCACCGAACCCTGTGACACACCACTAGTCACAGGCCTCCATTCTGAGAAGCAACCTTCCACCATCACCCTCTGCTTCCTTCCATGGAGACAATTTGCGATCAATTTGCTACCTCTCCTTGGATCCCATGAGATCTAACCTTCCAGAGCAGCCTGCCATGCGGCACCTTGTCGAACGCCTTACTGAAGGCCATGTACACAACATGGTCTGCCCTCTGCTCTGCCCTCATCAACCTTTTTGCTCATGTCTTCAAAAAAATCAATCAGATTTGGGAGACACCTGGAATCCTGATCCAAAACTATCACCGGTTCCTCGCTCCCCTCCATTGAGTCTGTCCAAAGCAAGCGTTGTCTGCGGAGGGCGCTCAGCATTGCCAAGGACCTCTCTCACCCCAACCATGGACTGTTTACCCTCCTACCATCCGGGAGGCGCTACAGGTCTCTCCGTTGCCGAACCAGCAGGTCCAGGAACAGCTTCTTTCCGGCGGCTGTCACGCTACTCAACAACGTACCTCGGTGACTGCCAATCACCCCCCCCCCCCCCCCCCCCCGGACACTTATTGTTATTTATTCAAATCATTTGCTGTGTCGCTCTTCCAGGGAGATGCTAAATGCATTTCGTTGTCTCTGTACTGTACACTGACAATGACAATTAAAATTGAATCTGAATCTGAATCTTAAACCTAATCGAACTGTGGTCACATGTTCCAAAAGGCTCCTCCACACACACTTCATTAAGTTGCCCTTCCCAATTTCCCAATACTAGATTCAGCATTGCCCTCTCATGTGTGGTGGCCTCCACATACTGCTTAAGAAAACTCTCCTGGACAATAGACAATAGATAATAGGTGCAGGAGTAGGCCATTCGGCCCTTCTAGTCAGCACCAGCATTCAATGTGATCATCCACAATCAGTACCCCGTTCCTGCCTTCTCCCAATGTTTCCTGACTCCACTATCTTTAAGAGCCCTAACTAGCTCTCTCTTGAAAGTATTCAGAGAACGAGCCTCCACCGCCCTCTGAGGCAGATAATTACACAGACTTACAACGCTCTGTGTGAAAAAGTGTTGCCTCATCTCCGTTCTAAATGGCTTACCCCTTATTCCTAAACTGTGGACCCTGGTTCTGGACTCCCCCAACATTGGGAACATGTTTCCTGCCTCTTGCATGTCCAAACCCATAATAATCTTATATGTTTCAATAGGATCCCCTCTCATCCTTCTAACTTCCAGAGTATACAAGCCCAGCCGCTCCATTCTCTCAGCATATGACAGTCCCACCACCTTGGGAATTAACCTTGTGAACCTACGCTGCACTCCCACAATAGCAAGAATGTCCTTCTTCAAACTCAGAGAGACCAGAACTGCATACAATATTCCAGGTGTGGTCTCACTAGGGCCCTGTACAACTGCAGAAGAACCTCTTTGCTCCTATACTCAACTGCTCTTGTTATGAAGGTCAACATGCCATTAGCTTTCTTCACTGCCTGCTGTACCTGCATGCTTACTTTCAGTGACTGATGAACAAGGACTCCCAGATCTCAATGTACTTCCCCTTTTCCCATTAACAATATACTGTACTTTTCATAGAAACATAGAACCATAGAAAATAGGTGCAGGAGGAGGCCATTCAGCAGGAGGAGCCAGCACCGCCATTCAATATAATCATGGCTGATCGTCCGCTATCAATAACCCGTCCCTGCCTTTTCCCCATATCCCTTGACTCCACTAGCCCCTAGAGCTCTATCTAACTCTCTCTTAAATCCATCCAGTGATTTGGCCTCCACTGCCCTCTGTGGCAGGGAATTCCATAAATTCACAACTCTCTGGGTAAAAAAGTTTTTTTCTAAGGTCAGTCTTAAATGACCTCCCCTTTATTCTAAGACTGTGGCCTCTGGTTCTGGACTCACATTGGGAACATTTTTCCTACATCTAGCTTGTCCAGTCCTTTTATAATTTTATATGTTTCTATAAGATCCCCCCATATCCTTCTAAACTCCAGTGAATACAAGCCTAGTCTTTTCAATCTTTCCTCATAAGACAGTCCCGCCATCCCAGGGATCAATCTCGTGAACCTACGCTGCACTGCCTCAATCACAATGATGTCCTTCCTCAAATTAGGAGACCAAAACTGTACACAATACTCCAGATGTGGTCTCACCAGAGCCCTATACAACTGCAGAAGTACCTCTTTACTCCTGTACTGAAATCCTCTTGTTATGAAGGCCAACATTCCATTAGCTTTCTTCACTGCCTGCTGTACCTGCACGCCAACTTTCAGTGACCGGTGTACAAGGACACCCAGGTCTCGCTGTACCTCCCCCTTACCTAACCTAACCCCATTGAGATAATAATCTGCCCCCTTGTTTTTGCCGCCAAAGTGGATAACCTCACATGTATCTATATTATACTGCATCTGCCACACATCTGCCCACTCACTCAACCTGTCCAGGTCCTTACACTCGACCTCCCAAAGTGCAACACCTCAAACTTGCTGAGATTAAACTTCATCTGCCATTTCCCTGCCCATATCTGTAAATGATCCACATCGCACTGTGTCCTTGCTCACTGCCAATAATTCCACTCATGCATGGTATGTTTCATTGGATCGCACACAAACAAAGTACACGTGACAATAATAAACGGAGGTAGACAAAACCCTTCTTCAGACTCCAAATGACAATAATAGACCACTATAAGTAGAGAGGTGAAAGCTAAGGATGCTGGAGAGGTGAGAGGAATGGTACATGGAGCAGTAGTTTGCAGGAGCCCTGCCTCTACAGTGACTAGTCACCTGTAAATGATAACCAGGCAGCCTGGGTGTATGACTAGTCACCTGTAAATGATAACCAGGCAGCCTGGGTGTATGACTAGTCACCTGTAAATGGTAACCAGGCAGCCTGGGTGTATGACTAGTCACCTGTAAATGATAACCAGGCAGCCTGGGTGTATGACTAGTCACCCTGTAAATGATAACCAGGCAGCCTGGGTGTATGACTAGTCACCCTGTAAATGATAACCAGGCAGCCTGGGTGTATGACTAGTCACCTGTAAATGATAACCAGGCAGCCTGGGTGTATGACTAGTCACCCTGTAAATGGTAACCAGGCAGCCTGGGTGTATGACTAGTCACCTGTAAATGATAACCAGGCAGCCTAGGTGTATGACTAGTCACCCTGTAAATGGTAACCAGGCAGCCTGGGTGTATGACTAGTCACTGCACACGCAGTCACCCTGCACGCACATTAACCCGTCATTCAGCACAGACAGTAACCAGGACATTATAATTGTCCTCACATTACATTGGCCTCCCTTTAAACCATGGAACACAATAATGTTACAGTCATTTCCAACAGTCACAGCCAGCTCTGCCAGTGCACACTAAATCAGGGAATGTAGTGTATTTGCAGAGGGTTATAAGTTGCGAATTACGGTAGTGTTGCTTGCCTCCTCCCACACCCCACGTGTGCATTATCTAATTGTACCAAGAACCAGCAACGCTTTCTAGGAATCCACTGAGCATTTGTTATTCAATTATCCCCAACCAGTGGTTTTATTGAAAGCTACAGTGGGGTCAAAACCATGGCAGAAAAATGAAATTCCCTCGACCATAACACCAGTCTTTCAAGCATATTTAATCCTTCTCCCTCACTCTGCACGCTGGAAGAAGCAGAACTACAAAGAAAGTTAGCGTGCTTGAGAGGCATTCAACATAACAAGAGGGCACAGGCTTCAGTACGTGAAACTCACCCACAATATTCCACATCTATGATCATTTGCCACCTTTGCCAAGTTGTGGGCACCACCATATGTGCTTCTGTACGCCAACCATTGCTACATTAACTCTTTCACCACCGACTGTATCAGCTCTGTTGCTCTCTGAGTGCAAGGAGGGGCGACGTGCGTGTTTCTGAAACAACCAGTGAACGAAACATGCAGGTTAAGTGACCATCGACCATGACCTTGGTATTGGTCATGGTGACCGTGCATGGTCAGTGAAAGGTCAGTGAATGGTCAGTATGTGTGCCAGTGCATGGACAGGTTGTGTGGGCAGGGTGTGTGGGCAGGGTGTGTGGGCAGGGTGCGTGGGCAGGGTGTGTGGGCAGGGCAGGGTGTGTGGGCAGGGCAGGGTGTGTGGGCAGGGCAGGGTGTGTGGGCAGGGCAGGGTGTGTCGGCAGGGCAGGGTGTGTGGGCAGGGCAGGGTGTGTGGGCAGGGTGTGTGGGCAGGGCAGGGTGTGTGGGCAGGGCAGGGTGCGTGGGCAGGGTGCGTGGGCAGGGTGCGTGGGCAGGGTGCGTGGGCAGGGTGCGTGGGCAGGGTGCGTGGGCAGGGCAGGGTGCGTGGGCAGGGCAGGGTGCGTGGGCAGGGCAGGGTGCGTGGGCAGGGTGTGTGGGCAGGGTGCGTGGGCAGGGCAGGGTGCGTGGGCAGGGCGTGCGTGGGCAGGGTGCGCGGGCAGGGTGCGTGGGCAGGGTGCGCGGGCAGGGTGCGCGGGCAGGGTGCGCGGGCAGGGTGCGCGGGCAGGGTGTGCGGGCAGGGTGCGCGGGCAGGGTGTGTGGGCAGGGTGTGTGGGCAGGGTGTGTGGGCAGGGTGTGTGGGCAGGACAGGGTGTGTGGGCAGGGCAGGGTGTGTGGGCAGGGCAGGGTGTGTGGGCAGGGTGTGTGGGCAGGGCAGGGTGTGTGGACAGGGTGTGTGGGCTGGGTGTGTGGGCAGTGCATGGACCGGGTGTGCGGGCAGGGTGTGTGGGCAGGGTGTGTGGGCAGGGTGTGTGGGCAGGGTGAGTAGACAGGGTGACCCCATAACTCCTGACACCTGTACTAATCAAAACTCTGTCAATCTCTGTCTTAAAAATATCTACTGACTTGGCCTCCACAGCCGTCTGTGCAATGAGTTCCACAGATTCACCACCCTCTGGCTGAAGAATGGCCTCCTCATCTCCTTTCTAAAGGTACGTCCTTTTACTCTGAGACAATGGCTTTTGGTCCTAGACTGTCCCACTAGTGGAAACATCCTCTCCACATCCACTCTATCCAAGCCTTTCACTAACAGTAAGATTCAATGAGGTCCCCCCTAATTCTTCTAAACTCCAGTGAGTACAGGCCCAGTTCCATCAAACGCTCATCATATGAGAACCCAATCATTCCTGGGATCATTCTCGTAAACCTCCTCTGACCCTCTCCAAAGCCACACACATCCTTCTTCAGATATAGGGGCCTACTGTACTGTACAAATAGAGCCAGTACTGATGCAGCTTATGCCCTTCACACCATTGTGTTGGGTCCCTCAGTTCCAGTCTGTGTGACACAGGCCCGTGCTGGATGGTCCATGTCACTTCCATGAGATGGAAGCAAATGTGGGATTTGATCTCCCAACGCCTGCAGACACTGGGAGTCTAATGATATTTCCCAGACTGATAGATTGTCCTTGTCAAGGGGATAGGTGGATACGCCATAAAAACCTCCTGCACAGACACAAAGGTGGATAGAATGTGGCACATGTCACCTTTAAGTTACTTGATGTGGGGACTGCAGATGCTGGTGTAGTATTGGCACCTTGTTCACTCATTAACTGAAGACTATCAGTGAACTAAATGAATATGGTAAAGGTGATCAGCACAATAGCGGCAGCTGTACAGAAACACGTGTTCATTATGAATTACATATGTGAACCTCCCCGCTGCCACGACTACTCATGCCCAGACCCCGCCCCTCTTTACTCCATCTCTGGAACCCAAGGGTTAATTAACGCAATGATAGACACAAAAGCTGGAGTAAGTCAGCGGGATATGCAGCATCTCTGGAGAGAAACAAGGGGTTCTCTCACCTTACACCTCCTTATCTCTGTATATCCCCCTCCCCCGACTCAGTCTGAAGAAGGGTCTCGACCCAAAACGTCACCCATTCCTTCTTTCCAGAGATGCTCCCTGACCCGCTGAGTTACTCCAGCATTTTGTGTCTATCTTCGGTTTAAACCAGCATCTGCAGTTCCTTCCTACAACGTTAAGGCGATGATGCCTCACTCAAAGTTTCCTGCCTCTCCACCTCTCTGGGAAAGGTTAGGTTGTGGAATCACAGTGTCGGTGACAGGAACCACCTTTAAGGATATGATTAGGACTGTGACCAAGATTTCCGTCGTGTAACGGCCAATCTCCATCTGATGTGACATCTCGCAGAGGGTGCTGGAGCCCGAGCAGTAAAGTCAAACTGAGATCAGAAACACTCTGTGAGATCTCTGTTGCTGGGCTGAGAGTGGAACTTTGCTGTGCTAGACGTCTGTCAACATGAGACTAGGGCTTGGGATGACTGTGCGTATACATGGCACTTGTGGCAAGTCCAGAGCACGGTCCTCCATGCTTTAGCCGGAGAGTAGCTGAGGGCAGAGGAATGTGGCTCTGTGATACTGTAACAGCGCACGGGTAGCAGGCAGATCACTCCTTCAGTCGGAGTCAAGAAGCAGGTAATCATTAATTAGAATATAAACAATGCTGAGAAAGAAAAGATTAAATAAACAATGAGATCTGGCCGTGAGATACATGAAACTTTCAGAACAATCACTGGCCAGTTTCCATCTTTTCTATGAACTGCACTGGCCGACGCAGTGATTCGCCATCATTTCCCAATTCACCAGTTGCACCTACAGTGACTCACAGGACCGGCATGACATGTTCCCCCCCCCCCCCCCCCGTGAATGATCCATTAAACAGGGCGGCACGGTGGTGCAGCGGGTGGAGCTGCTGCCTCACAGCGCCAGAGACCCGGGTTCCATCCTGACTACGCGTGCTGTCTCTACGGAGTTTGTACGTTCGCCCCGTGACCTGCGTGGGTTTTCTCCGGGTGCACTTTAAAGCGACAGGTTTGTCAGTTAATTGGTGTCTGTAAAATTGTCCCTACTGTACGGGTACTAGTATAGTGGTCGGCTTCTGTGGATTCTGTGGGCCGACCAGCGGCTCCATGCTGTATCTCCAAAGAAAAGTCTAAAGGGAGCTAGTAACACTCTTCTCTTCCCACCTTACAGTGCCCCCAGCCCCCTCCTTCTTCCCCCCTCCCCCACACACACCTCCTACTGGATCTCAATCCCCCCACTCTGGCTCGAAGGGCTGAATGGCCTACTCCTGCAGAACCTTAGATGATGCAACAATACATCTGATTTGGATGAAGGAATGTTTTTCGTAGAGATAGTTTGCTCAAGGTGTTCAGAGAAACATGAAAATTCAAATTGGAGAGAAAAATAATTTCACAGGGTTGAAAGAAAAATTGTGTAGATGGAGTGTAACAATCCCGACACAGCGTTCCATCAAATACTCCCAGGGTTGGTAATAATACTGAGCAAACGCAGAATAGAGTTTCCTCTTATTGCCCTATCAAACCGAAGGTGGTGGCTATATGGATCTTATAGAGGTGTATAAAACTAGGAGGGGAATCGATGAGGTGAATTCACAGAGTCTTTTACTCGGAGTAGAATCAAAAACAAACGTTTAAGGTGAGAGAGGCAAGATTGATTGCAATGCTGAGGGGAAACTTTTTCACACAGAGGATGGTGGGTATAGGGAACGAGCTGCCAGAGGAGGTAGATGGGGAAGGGACTATAACAACATTTAAAAGATATTTGGACAGGTACATGTAGAGGAAATGTTTAGGAAGAATATGGGCCAAATTCAGGCATAAACTAACCTGAAACTGAGGTGGGAGTAGTATAGATGGGGGAATCTTGGTCGGCAAGGGAAAGTGGGGCTGATGGGCCTGTTTCCGTGTTTAATGGCTCTATGGATGTAGGTACTGCATAGATCAGATACAGGGTGAGGCTCCCTCTACATTGTTTCAATGAACACTCCCAGTTTGGTGAGGTCATGAGCAAAATACAAGCCAGGCTGTTTAGAATCTGAGGGAACTGATGTGCAGGTGGGATGTGAGCCGGGTGTAAGCCCCTGTGCACATTTCTGCGATGCATGTGTGGAGCAGTGGGCTTGCTCACTCACTATAACTCGCGCAGCAGAGATGGACCTCAAGATGCTGGGCCTGGAGATGGTTCCCATAGCAACTATTCTCATGAAAATATGCTTTGTCAGCTGTTGTTTGCATTTTCTTGTGATGTGTGAACCCAGTGTGCCTAATCCGAGCAGTGAAATGTACAAAATCTTACTCAAGAGGGAATACTTGAGTGTTTGAAGTCATGAATCAGTAACAGGAGCGTTAATGGGCAGAAGCCCCTCCACTGTGTCACGTTGCAAATGCCACAGGCTGGGCATGCAGTCTGGGACTCCCGTTACTGTGTCTGTGAACGTTCTGCCACCCAGTGTATGACATTCCTCCACCGGTTATATTTAACTGCTGCAACCTTCTGAACTCCAATCATTCACTGTTTAAACATCTGCCAAACAAGAGGATCTTCACTATTCTGCTGTGGTTGTACGGGGAACCCATCCTTCAGTAATACCCAGTGATGCTAAAAGCAGCTTCTGATCCGACACTTGCAATCAGCTCCCCGGCTCCACCACTGCTACCCCCACCCACCCTCCAAGATCTAATCTCCACCGACAGTCCTTCCAAAGTTCAGCTTAGTTTATTGTCACGTGTACCGAGGTACAGTGAAAAGTTTTTTTTAGCGTGCTAACCAGTCAGCAGAAAGATAATACATGATTATAATCGAGCCGTCCACTGAGTACAGGTATATGATAAAGGGAATAATGTTTAGTGCAAGATAAGTCTACTAAAGTCCAATTAAAGATAGTCGGAGGGTCTCCAGTGAGGTGGAAGTAGAGATGGTTACAAACTTCAATATCACCAACGTCTCCAAGACCACCCATATTGAAGCAACGACCATCAAAGCACACTAATGCCTCTATTTTCTTAGAAGGCCTAGGAAATTTGGCATGTCCCCTACAGCTCTCACCAACTTTTTTAGGTGCACCATAGAAAGCATTTTATCAGAATGCATCACAGCTTGGTTTGGGAACAGCTCCGTGTGGGAGCGAGTCTGGACAAGGCCCTTGACTCTCCAGCTCACATTTACCCAGAAATCTTAAATTTCCAACAGTCCCCACCAGGAATTTCTTTGATTAAAAGGCCCAGGCGCAGGCATACCAGGCACGTGCCGTCAGGGTAGGCAAGGTAGGCACTGCCTACCCTGACTAAAATTATGAAATGGGAATTATTAAATATAAATAGTAAAGGCATGGAGAATTATGCCTATGTAAGAGACTGATCTCTTAGGTAGGCATAATTCCCTGTGCCTTTCACCCGCAGCGCTTGTGACACGGGAAGCTCTGTGCAGCCCCTGTGCCGTGAGCGCTGCCTGAAGCCGTCAATTTTAATCGGGGCTGAAGGCAGCAGAAATCCTGCCTTTGTAGCACTGCATATGCGCAGCATCATACTGCGCATGCGCATCAGTCTACTGTGCATGCGCAGCGCAAGTTTATTGGCGGGGTTTTCAACCATGGTTTGTCGTGTCCCAATGATATGGTAAGTACATTTTGTGATTTTATTTTTTTTAATACCGTATTTGCCGGGGTGTGGGGGGGTGTGGGAGTCGGAGTGGGGAGAGAGGTCCTTTCACAGCGTTTGGGGAGTCTGGCCCGGGGTAACGTTGCGGGGAGGGCACAAATGTTATGAATGAGGGGCCGGGGGCATCCACTTGCGACGTTCCTTGCAAGGGGGCATGCAATGACACTGCTCTGAGGCCGGGGGGGGAGAGAGAGAGAGAAGTAGCTCGAGCGGCCGCCGGGCCGGACAGCGGAACCAGCCGCCACCTTAGCTCCAGAACCACCCGCCCACCTCTGGCAGCTCTTCATCTAAAAACCTCTCTCCTGCCGCTCGCTGGCCTCACTCATGTCCTTAAATTCCGACAGCGCGATTGAGGTTACTCGGCTGTGGGAATTTAAGGATTTGCAGTAAGTCGCTGACATGAGTGAAGTCAGCGAACGGCAGGTGACAGGTGTTCAGACGGAGAGCACTGCCAAAGGTGAGCGGGCCGGCAGAAGGCGCTGAAGTGGCGGCCAGTTCAGCTGTCGGGATCCCGGTGGCTGCTCCCCGAGCTGCTTCTATCCCCAGCTACAGTCCGTGGCTTCGCACCCGGAGAGCTGCGGCAGCGGTGAGGGAGTGAAGATTCCAGTACTTTTTGATAAGTACTTTCTTGCGATTTTCACCATTGTTCCTCACATGTCCAGCCTACAACCTCTATATATCGCTCAGAACCTCTAGTCCTGGCACCTTCCTCGTAAATGTTCTCTGTGTTCTTTCCAGCGCTGGCGGTATCCCCGACACCCTCCTTCTCAACACTCGTGCCCTCCCCACAACTTTACCCCTGTCACAGAATCTCCACACGCTGTGAAAGGAACTATCCCCACAATTGGACTAGGAAGCCTTGGGCAAATTGAAATGTCACTGTTTTTATTTATTTATTTATTTAACGGGGAGAACAATCTGCGCATGCGCGGTTTACATTTTTTTTTTTAAGCGGACTGAGTGCCTACCCTGAGTAATTACTCACGGCACGTGCCTGAGGCATACTCTACATGTACCGGGTATGTAGAGCTTCAGCATCGTATGCTCAGCATCGAATGCTCGCGTGAAATTGGTTCAGCAGGTTCAAACTAGTATCCTATTGGTTCTGAAGATTGCCTCCACTCCCGTGGGAAGCATCTTCGTACAAATTGTCATGTGTCTGGAATTCTCAACCCCAAAAATCGTGAAAACTCAGTTCAATAAATTCACAATCACATCTTTGGTATAAAGAGAACCAAAAGATATGGGGCTATTGCAGGACGGTGGCATTGCAGTCAAAAATGCAGTCCAAGATTTGATTGACTCAAGGGACCAGGTGATCTTCCCTTTAGTAGTTTTTGTTACCTTGATATTTGCTCTCAGAGAAAGATATCATACACCTGTCTCCTTTGGAGTTCCTCGTTCAAACAATCTCTATATCTAGGTTTAGGTTTATAATAGTCACGTGTACCAAGGTAGAATAAAAAGCTTTGCTTTGCATGCTATCCACTCAGATCAGATCATACTGTACATAAGTATCATCAAGCCAAACTCAAGTACAATAGGTAGAGCAAAGGGGAAGGTAGAGAGTTCAGAACATACTTCTCAGCATTGTAGTACACCTGATCCATAGACAAAGTCCAATGTCCACAATGGGGTAGAGGTGAAAGTACCCTAGCTTATGTAGTGATGTGGACAGAACCCTAGCTTATGCTCTCATAGACATTGACTCATAGAGTGCAGAAACAGACCCTTTAGCCCAACTCATTCATGCTGACCAAGAAGTCCCATCTAAGATAGTCCCATTTTCCCACAGTTGGCACATATCCCTCTAAACCTTTCCTCTCCAAGTACCTGTGCAGGTGTCTTTTAGACATTGTTACTGTATCTGCCACAACGACCTCCTCTGGCAGCTATTTTGATATCCCATCATTCTCTGAATGTGAAAAAGTTGCCCCTCATGTTCCTATTAAACGTTTAATCTCTAACATTAACCTCTGCCATCTAGTTCTTGATTGCCATACCCTGAGAAACATTCTGTGCATTCTGTACATGTCTGAAGAGGGTCTTGCCCCGAAACGTCACCCATTCCTTAGCTGCCTGTCCCGCTGAGTTACTCCAGCATTTTGTGTCTACATTCTGTTAATTCACTCTGTTCCACACATAGTTTAATACATCTCTATAAGATCATCTGAATTGTTGCTCCATCACCAATCTTCACCACATCTCCTTCCAGTGCAGAACCCGTCTTGGATGTAAGCACTTTGAAACGTGCTGAGGTTGTGACTAATGATATTGTGTAAAAGTCAAGCCTCTTTTTCGCAGTGAATACTAATTGGATACAATCTTCCTTTATTCCTGCAGTCTTTGGGTTTTTGAGTGGCTGGTGACTTTTCCCTTTCCTGTTGTCTGTCCAGTCGCTGCTTGGCTGTTTTGAGCTCGGAGTCTTTCTGTGAAATGTAACTAGGGGCAAGCACCCGACTATTCGATCAGATTTAGCATTGCGATCGAGTCAAATGGCATATTCATTTCCCCCCCACTGGAGCATTTTGAAGCAAGTATCTAAGGTCTCCTTTTCCCTTGTGGTAACTGGCCAATCATGATCAACTTCAGTAGACCTGTTGTAACATCAACTGATTATGGTCTCAGCATATGACAGTAATGGTCAAAGGACAATCATTTCCCTTGATGATATGTTTTTGCTGTTTATGATTTGATTAGCTCTTCTGCCACATTTAACCATAAGAAGATTTTACTTACACTTTCTGTGTCCGTGTACCTTGGCATCTTTCCTTTGTTCTGCTATTAAGTTGTGACTCCCAGCTTTTCTGCTGTTCAGGATGACTAAACATTGCCCGCTCTCTGCAGCTCCCAGCTTCTTTCACTTTGTAGACATCTGGCATCTTCCTTGTTCTCTTTCATCCCCATCGAGATTGGTGTTCTGGGAAGTTCATGTTACATTACAGTGAGAGATTTAAGAAGTCCAGGTTTCTGAAATCAAACCGCTGTACCATCATTGCCCACTTGTAGGCGGCAGTGAGCAGGCACCCGCACACCAGCTGATGTAAGGGCCACACAGTGCCTCAACCTGTTGGAGACAAGGTAAGGTTGATGAGGAACAGAAATTGTCCACAAATTATAAACAGTTGAAATATACGCAAATATGGACCAGTGAATTTATTGATTGGCACAACTGGTAGTGCTGATGCCTCAGTGCCAGAGAGCTGGGCTTGTGTGCTGTATGTACGGAGTTTGCATGTCCTCTCTGTGACCGCATGGGTTTCCTTTGGTTTCTTCCCAAATCCCAAAGATGTGCAGGTTTGTAGGTTAATCGGCCCTCTGTATGTAGTGAGTGGACGGGAAAGTGGGATAACAGAGAAGTAGTGTGACGGGTGATCGATGATAAAAATAATAATAATAATAATAATAATATCTTTTATTGTCATTACACATAAGTGCAATGAGATTTGGTTTGCAACTTCCATCCGATGTCATGACTTAAACGACTAATACAATTTAGTTTTAGATACCCCGAGAACAAGGGTTGCAAAACGAACATTAGACCAGTAAAAGTCAAAACAGACTAAAGTGCAGATGTGACCATCCGAGGGAGACAGTCCATGGGGGTGGGGGGTTACTCAGCAGGGCCGGTTCATAGCCGCTATAGCTCTGGAATGAAGCCGTTTCTGAGACTGGAGGTGCGGGTGTAGAAGGAAGGGAATAGTTCGAACAGTCCATTACAAGAGTGAGAGGAGTCTTTATGGATGCTGACGGCCTTCCTGAGGCACCGTGTGTGGTAGATGCCCTCCAAGGCTGGTAGCAGTGTCCCAATAATCTGTTGCGCTCTGTGGACAACGTGCTGAAGAGCTCTCCTCTCCGCCTCCGTGCAGCTGAGATACCACACAGAGATGCCATACGTTAGTATGCTCTCTGTGGTGCAGTGGTAGAAGGTCGTCAGCAGCTGTTGGGGCAGACCAGTCCGTTTCAACGTTCTTAGGAAGGACAGTCGTTGCTGTGCCTTTTTGACCAGCGCAGCAGTGTTGGTGGACCATGTGAGGTCCTCTGAGATGTGAGTGCCCAGAAACTTGAAGCTGGACACTCTCTCCACACTGTCCCCGTAGACGGAGATTGGGCCTATTCCTCATTCTGTGACCTCCTGAAGTCGATAATCAGCTCCTTGGTCTTGAAGGTGTTCAGTGACAAGTTGTTCCGTGAGCACCAGTCCGCCAGGTTCTGCACGTCCGCTCTGTATTTTACTTCGGAGTCACGTGAGTGACTACATGAAGACCCCGCCAGCACGCATGCACGACATATCGTGGCTCGCAGTTGCAGTCGACAGCTGGAGGGGGAGTGCGCTCCTCCACCGGCGCTTCAAAAAGGCCCTCAGGGAAGTTACACTAACCTTGAGCTGGTTAGTTCCTGTAGGATTTTTGTGCTTACAGGAACGATGGAGAAAACTAAAGGAAAGGCATCGAAGCAGCCTCCACGGACCGCGGGACTTCAGACAGGAGTCAGCGGCCGCAATCCCCGGAGCTGCTCGTTACACCGGCAGCACCCGCACCGCGGGCCGGGAAAAGAACGCGGAAGTCGGGGAGCCCAGTTCAGTCGGCACGACCCGACTCTCCACCACAGCAGGCCAGTGAGCTGCATGTTGGTAGGAGGTTCGCGCAGGAGCAGGGTAGGCAAGACCCTGACTCCCTACTGCTTTCACCGGGCCAGCGGGAAGAAAGTGCGTAAAACTGTGCCCCCTTCAAAGGCACGTCCATTTCCCCTCTGTTACAGGTCACCAGAGGGCGGACCAGGGGGAAAACCGCACCGAGGTCGACTAGCCCCGCTGCAGCGGCCGGTGTAGACTACCACCGGCACAGTCTGCCAGATCGCGGGCCGGTGATGAAACAACACGGAAGTCAGGGAGCCCCGCAGGTGCGGCCGACACCGACTCACCACCAGCACAGTCCGCCAGATCGTGGGCCGGTGGTTGTACTTACCGGTCGTGTGGCATCGCAGTAACGGCTGGCAGCGACCATGCGTCGCAGTCCCGTACAACCGAGACTGGCGGCAAGCCCACGCGGATGTCGGGGAGCCCCGCTGAGGTGGCTGGCACTGACTCATTGTCACTGTTGTCATACCAGACAGGCGGTCCGCTTCAGTCCCGAAGACCGCGGACTAGCGGCTAATCCGCGTGGGAGTCGTGTAGCCCCGCAGGAGCGGCACGCAGCGACTACCTACCTAGGTATCAGAGACATCACCTCGACGAGGTGTGGTCCGATGGTAGAAGCCCCAGTAGTTTACTAGAACTTGGGGAATTCGACTTGCCGTCCGCAGATAGCGGGGCGGTCGCATGGCTCGAATGGAGCGTATGGTGGAGCGGCTGCTCGAACGGGATCTCCTCCAACAAGAGTGGGTGTCCCTAGGATTTAGGAGAAACTCAGCAGCACCACCAAGTATCTCTCCCTTGTCAATGGGGAGTTCTAGGAGTCAGCAGTTAGCTGCCTTTGAAGAGGGGTTGGCGCAGGAATCGGTGTTGCCCGACGTACCTGAAGAGGAACTACTGGAGGTGGTATCAAAATTTGCCCAATCAGGGCAGTCAGGGCAACCTCTTCAGCCCAAACTAGCACCGAGCATAAATTACTTGACCACACACCAGCTGCAGGAACAGGTGCTAACGGAGGCAATACAAATACAAAGCCCCGGGTAATTGTGTGTCACTTAATGTCCTGACCGTCGACACCCCTATCTGGGGTAACATAAGTCCCGGGATCAGGGATCAGGAGTTGAAAATTCAGAAAATCCTGAAACTGTTGACCTCGGGGATTGCTGCCTTCGCCAGATCCATTGACGGGACGGACATGACCGAGGAGCAGCGGATGCACTAGCGTTGCTGTGCAACACACAGTATGAAATTAACTGTTTCCACAAGAGCTCCATCCGGCCAACTCTCAACGCAAAATTTGCGGGTTTGTGCAAAGCTTCTGCTACGCCGCCACCAAGACAGCTGTTCGGTGAAGACCTGCCAAAGCAGGTTAAAGACCTGGACGAGGAGGCAAAAGCGGTCGGGTTAATGAAACCACCATCCTCAAACAGGCCACCGGCATATCGCAGACACCATCCCTATGTATCTACTAGGGCTCGGGGACAACCTGATAGGGCAACGAGAACCTATCCACCGGCCACATCCTACCAGCAAAAGCCTTTTTTAGGGCAGGGCCAACGGCGACCAGTGTGGAACATGTGCCAAACCCCCACCCCAGCAACACAACGAGCAACAAAAGCCCAGAACATCAAGCCCCGCCGGTAACCATGGAGGTAAGGGGGTCTGGTTCCCCTGGGAGTGCTGCTTGTATAACCTCACAAATAGGAGGGAGATTGGGTGCATGGCGTTCTATAACTTCGGATTCCTTTATATTACAAAGTATTCAGGGTTATGAGATTGAATTCATAAATGGACATCTTCCCCCAACTCAACATGTACCTGACCGGAAATTTGCACTTTCTCACAAAGAGAAAGTGGAAGGACATGCGGAATTATTAAGGCTATATGCCAAGGGGGTAATAGAAAAAATGCCACATGAACCTCTTGAGTTTGTATCTAACATCTTTACCAAAACCAAAAAGATGGTGGATGTCGTATCATAATTGATTTAACCCATTTGAATACCTTTGTACAATATACCCATTTCAAAATGGAGACATTTGAAACGGCTAAACAACTGATTTCCAGAGGGTGCTTCATGGTCTGCATCGATCTAAAAGATGCATACTATTCAGTACCTATACGGAAACATCACCGGAAATACTTTAAATTTGTCTGGATGGGGCAGCTATGGCAATACAAAGCTCTACCTATTGGGCTTACAACAGCCCCTAGGTTATTTACTAAAATTCTAAAACTAGTCTTGGCATCTCTAAGAAGACAAAACCACATAGTCATGGCATATCTAGATAATATCTTAATTGTGGGAAGAACTTTGGAATTAGCCAAATTAGGAGTAACAGCTACCAAAACATTATTTGAGAAACTAGGATTTGTCATCCATCCAGACAAATCTAAGTTCGACCCTTCTGTGATTATGGACTATCTGGGATTCACAATTAACACCAATCATATGATTGTCACTATCCCAGGGAGCAAAGCAACAGACATAATAGAGGCATGTAACAGCCTTGCTTGCGACAGGAAACCGACTATTAGACATGCTGCTAAGGTAATTGGAAAGCATACCATCAGCTACATTTCCAGCTGCACAATTTGGCCCATTACACTATCAAAACTTGCAAAGAGCAAAAATCTTGGCATTAAAAGCAAATGCTGGACATTTTGACAGGCCTATGCAGCTGTCAAACAAGGTGCAAATTGAGCTACAATGGTGGATCAGCAATGTTTGTGATTGTTTTAAACCCATCATCATATCAAACCCATCAGTCGTGTTACAAACCGATGCAAGCACCCAGGGCTGGGGAGCTACCGACACTACTTCCGTTTGTGGCAGCAGATGGGATTTGCATGAGTCTACTCTTCTTCAATCACAAGGTATAAACTATTTGGAAATGCTGGGAGCATTTCACGGGCTGCGGGTTTACTGCACCAATCTGCATCATATGCACATCCGTCTTGAAATAGATAATACCACAGTGGTGGCATATTTGAACCATATGGGTGGTATCAAGTCAATATCTTCTGATGAATTGTCAAATTTAATCTGGCTCTGGCGTATTGAAAGAAATATTTGGATATTAGCTACGTACCTTCCGGGTAAGCTCAATACAGTGGCGGACACCAGGTCACGAGTATTTAATGACAACATCGAGTGGATGTTGAACCCCCAAATATTTGCTAAAATTATAGCCAAATATGGAACACCAGATATCGACCTCAGATACCAACATATGTCTCTTGGGAACCAGATCCTGGGGCAGTGGCGATGGACGCAATCTCGCTACATTGGGGGAAATGGTTTTTCTACGCATTTCCCCTATTCTGCCTCATCAGTCAGGTATTGCAGAAAATACAACTAGATTCTGCATCAGGTAAACTGATAATACCCGACTGGCCCACACAACCATGCTACCCAGTGGTCCTCAACATGATAAAGGAACCATGGGTACAGGTTACCAAATGCCCGAATTTGGTGACCAATCCCATAACAGAGGAATATCATCCGTGTCATGGTCATCTGAACCTGTTGGCATGCAGATTCTGAGGAAACCACTACTGGAATTCGGGCTGTCATCCAGAACCATGGATATCATAACGGCATCGTGCAGAGAGTCCACAAGGAAGCAGTACCTCACCCACATCAAGAAATGGGAGGCCTTCTGTAGTCGGACCAACACCACCTACAAATCTGCAACAATCTCCAATGTGCTGGAATTCCTCACGGGCCTCCATTATGATGAGGGCCTCAGTTACAGTGCCATAAACAGTGCCAGGAATGCGCTGCCATCCTATCTCAATATTGGAGTGGGATCTCACCAGCTGGTATCCAAACTAATGAGGGGTATATTTAATTCCAACCCTCCTCGACCTCGATATAAGATCACCTGGGATATAGGGGTGGTGTTGACCTACTCAGGAGCTGGTCGCATATGACGGGATTACCTCTGGACAAACTCACCTTCAAAATGGTGATATTAATGGCACTGACCACAGCACAACGGGTCCAGACTCTTCAGAAACTAAAACTGGATAGAATGGTCTCGACCCCAAATAAAGTGACTTTCTTTATCGATGAGTTGCTTAAGCAGCAGAGACCCGGGTCTACAGGACTAAAATTGGAATTCCCAGCATACCCCGTGACGTAAGACTCTGTATAGCCATCCATATCCAACATTATATTAATGTCACACATACCATCAGGAATATGGAGACGGGCCTGTTGATCAGCCATAAGAACCCACATCACAGGGTGACGGTTCAGACTATCTCCAGGTGGCTCAGGGTGGTATTGGATGCAGCAGGTATAGACACTAACATTTTAAAATCTCATTCTACCAGGACTGCATCCACATCAGCGGCAAGGACCATGGAGGTACCCATGGATCATGTCCTCGCAACAGCAGGCTGGGCCAATGAGGCTACTTTTCAGTGGTTTTATAACAAACCTGTGGCCGCTCCCGCAATGTTTGCGGAGCCAGTTTTAAGTGTTGTTCCCTAAAAACGTTTATTCCCGAGTGAGGGGTTTATTGTTTGTATTAATACGTTATTATTTTTCAGCTTGTTCAATCCTTAAATAAGTTAACATACTTCCTCCATCAGTAATTACGGCAGTGTGTGAGCATGGACGTGGTCCAGGGCATGAAATCACAGAGCTTTGAAATCTTCACAAAGTCACTCACGTGACTCCGAAGTAAAATAGTAAGATTAAACGAGAACTTACCAGTTTGAAGTTTGATCCTTATTTTATGAGGAGTTACGATGAGGGATTTCGTGCCCTTCGCTCCCAACCCTCCATCGTAAGGTCAACTGGTATATAGAGTCTCTTAAATCTTACTATCTTCAGTCATTGTTATGTGTGATTTCACACTGCTGCTTTGAAGAATGTCACGCATGCGTGCTGGTGGGGTCTTCACGAAATCCCGCATCGTAACTCCTCATAAAATAAGGATCAAACTTCAAACTGGTAAGTTCTCATTTAATCTTACTATTTTGTTTCATCACCGTTGGTGATCAGCCCGACCTGTGATCAGTGTGGACTCGGTGGGCCGAAGGCTCTGTTTCCATACTGTATCTCTAAACTAACACTAAAACATTACAGACAATAGACAATAGGTGCAGGAGTAGGCCATTCGGCCCTTTGAGCCTGCACCGCCATTCAATGTGATCATGGCTGATCATCCACAATAAGTACCCCGTTCCTGCCTTCTCTCCATATTCCCTAATTCTGCTATCCCCAGGAGCTCTATTTAACTCTCTCTTGAAAGCATCCAGAGAATCAGCCTCCACCGCCCTCTAAGGCATATAATTCCACAGACTCACAACTCTCTGTGTGAAAAAGTGTTTCCTCATCTCCCTTCCAAATGGCTTACCACTTATTCTTAAACTATGGCCCTTGGTACTGGACTCCCCCAATTCTTTCTCCATTTTGAGTGGTAGTGGGTCGAGGACTCACATGATTGCATCGGATTGTGAGACTTTCTCAAGGAGTCTTTTGGTCCGCATGGGAGACGTTCTAGAGTGGTGCGGGAGTTTTTTAGTTTAGTTTAGAGATACAGCGCAGAAACAGGCCCTTCGACCCACCGAGTCCATGCTGACCAGCGATCCCCACACATTAACACTATCCTACACACACTAGGGACAATTTACAATGATACCAAGCCAGTTGGTATGGCTGCCCAGCCTGCAGCTGTCTGTTTTTTAACTTCTTTCTTTTATTTTTGGTGAGTTTTAGTGTTTTGTTTTGGAGTCCATTCTTTTTTATGTGGGGGGTAGGAGGGAGAAACTGCTTTTCCTGGTCCCTACCTGGTCAGAGAGGCAGCTTTTCTCCGGGCTGCAACTTCGACCCGTCCTCGTGGCCTACCAGCGGCCCTGGAGCAGCGTTTCCTGAGGGGACCGCCCAGAACCTCGGCTTCGGAGGCGGCACAGCACTGGAGCACCATTGTGGAGCGGAGCGGGCGATACCTTGCCTGGGTCGCCGCGCTGGACCGTAGAGCCCGCAAGTGAACATCGCGGGGCTGCAGGACTGTGGGGCGGCCAGCTGCGGGGGGCAGCTCTGAACTTTAACATCGGGAGCCTGGGATCTCTCGGCGAGATCACCATTGGTGGAACTCCATCCAGCGCGGCCTTGTCGGCTTCGGAAGCCACGCACTCCGGTAAGGAAGCGGCCGTTCCAGGTGTCCCAAGCCGCTGTGAGGACTCTCCCGATGCACCATCACCCGGCGAGAAGGCCTAAAACATCGGGCCGCCGTAGCACCAACTGCGGAGGCCTCAATAGGCCCGACTATGGGTGGACATGGGGATTGACTGGACTTTGTGCCTTCTCCCACAGTGGGAACCATTGTAGGGGATGTTTTTATGTTCATTGTTAATTCTTTAGTGTTGCGTCTTATTTTTATCTGTGTGCTGCATGGCAAGTTCAATTTCACTGCACCAATTGGTGCACGTGACAATAATGGCCTTTGTCCTTTGCCTCAACCCTCAGGCAACACTGCCCCCTCCTGGCTCTCCGAGATACGGCATACAATTTGCTCTAAGGGAGTAGAAATTGGACAGCTTCTTCTCCGAATCACCTCTACCAAATTGTCTCTGGAAGCGATGCACTACAATGCTGAGAACTATATTCTGCACTTGGTATCTTCCCCTTTGTTCTATTTATTGTACTGGAGTTTGACTTGATTGAAATCGGATTGCATTGGATAGCATGGATTGTAATGGCTAGCACGCAAAGCATAGCTTTTCACTGAACCTCGGTTCATGTGACAAAAATAAACTAAACCATAGCTTGAAAATACCGCAGGACACAGAGTACTGGAGTAACTCAGCGGGTCAGGCAGCATCTGTGGAGAACATGGATAGGCGACGTTTCAGAGTACTGGAGTAACTCAGCGGGTCAGGCAGCATCTGTGGAGAACATGGATAGGTGACGTTTCTGGTCAGGACAGACTGATGGTGTCAGATTAGGAAAAGGGGAGGTGCAACAAGACCTTGGTGTCCTTATACATCAGTCACTGAAAGTAAGAATGACGTTACAGCTGGCAGTAAAGACAGCATATGGCATGTTGGCCTTCATAGTGAGTGGATTTGTGTATAGGAGCAAGGAGGCCCTACTGCAGTTGTACGGGGCCCTGGTGAGACCACACCTGGAGTATTGTGTGCAGTTTTGGTCTCCTAATTTGAGGAAATACATTTTTGTTATTGAGGGAGAGCAGCATAGGTTCACCAGGTTAATTCCCAGGATGGCGGGACTTACATATGATGAAATAATGGATCAACTGGGTTTTTATTCACTGGAATTTAGACGGATGAGAGGGGATCTTATAGAAACAAATAAAATTCTTAAAGGATTGTACAAGCTAGATGCAGGAAATATGTTCCCGATGTTGGGGGAGTCCATAATCAGGGGTCACAGTTTAAGAATAAGGGGGAGGCCATTTAGGACTGAGATGTGGAAACACTTTTTAACTCAGAGAGTTGTGAATCTGTGGAATTCTCTGTCATAGAAGGCAGTTGAGGTCAATTCACTGGAGGTATTCAAGAGAGTTAGATTTAGCTTTAAGGGCTAACGGAATCAAGGGGTATGGGGAGAGAGCAGGTATGGGGTACTGATTTTGGATGATCAGACGTGATATTGAATGGCGGTGCTGGCTCAATGGGTCAGTTGGCCTACTCCTGCTCCTATTTTCTATGTTTGTAGGGGGAGGGGAAGAAATTACAACTTGGTGTCCTTCATGTAAAGCAGCATCTGCAGTTCATAAGATCATAAGTGATAGGAGCATTCGGCCCATCAAATCTACTCCGCCATTCAATCACGGCTGATCTATCTCCCCCTCCTAACCTCACTCTCCTGCATAGTTAGCTACACTTGTCGCTTTACCTCCCCCCTTGACTCCATCCAAGGACCTAAGCAGTCTTTCCAGGTGTGGCAGAGGTTCACCTGCACCTCCTCCAACCTCATCTATTGCATCTGCTGCTCTAGGTGTCAGCTGCTCTACATCGGTGAGGCCAAATGGAGGCTTGGCAATCGCTTTGCCCAACACCTTCGCTCAGTTTGCAATAACCAACCTGATCTCCCAGTGGCTCAGCACTTCAACTCCCCCTCCCATTTCAAATCTGACCTTTCTGCCCTGGGCCTCCTCCATGCCAGAGTGAGTCCCATCATAAATTGGAGGAGTGGCACCTCGTATTTACATCCCAGCGGTAAGAACATTGACTTCTCCAATTTCAGGTAGTCCTTGCTTTCTCCCTCTTCCCCCCCATCCCAGCTATCCCACAGCTCACTGTCTTTGCCTTTTCCTTTCTTCTTCCCGCCCTCACCACCCCTACATTAGTCTGAAGAAGGGTCACGATCCAAAATATCATCTATTCCTTCGCTCTATAGATGCTGCCTCACCCGCCAAGTTTCTCCAGCATTATCTACTTTAGATTTTTCCAGCATCTGCAGTTCCTTCTTAAACACTGAATGTCTGAGCAGCTTGAAGGGCCACTCCAGAATTTCATAGAAACATAGAAAATAGGTGCAGGAGTAGGCCATTCAGCCCTTCGAGCCTGCACCGCCATTCAATATGATCATGGCTGATCATCCAACTCAGTATCCTGTACCTGCCTTCTCTCCATACCCCCTGATCCCTTTAGCCACAAGGGCCACATCTAACTCCCTCTTAAATATTAGCCAATGAACTGGCCTCAACTACCTTCTGAGGCAGATAATTCCAGAGACTCACAACTCTCTGTGTGAAAAATGTTTTCCTCATCTCGGTCCTAAAGGAATTCCCCCTTATCCTTAGACTGTGACCCCTTGTTCTGGACCTCCCCAACATCGGAAACAATCTTCCTGCATCTAGCCTATCCAACCCCTTAAGAATTTTGTACGTTTCTATAAGATCCCCCCCTCAGTCTTCTAAATTCTAGCTAGTACAAGTCAAGTCTATCCAGTCTTTCCTCATATGAAAGTCCTGCCATCCCAGGAATCAGTCTGGTAAACCTTCTCTGTACCCCCTCTATGGCAAGAATGTCTTTTCTCAGATTTGGAGACCAAAACTGTACGCAATACTCCAGGTGTGGCCTCACCAAAACCCTGTACAACTGCTCCTATACTCAAATCCTTTCGCTATGAATGCTAACATACCAATCGCTTTCTTCACTGCCTGCTGCACCTGCATGCCTACTTTCAATGACTGGTGTACCATGACACCCAAGTCTTGTTGCATCTCCCCTTTTCCTAATTTGCCACCATTAAGATAATAGTCTACCCTCCTGTTTTTGCCACCGAAGTGGATAACCTCACATTTATCCACATTATACTGCATCTGCCATTCATTTGCCCACTCACCCAGCCTATCCAAGTCACCTTGCAGCCTCCTAGCATCCTCCTCATACCTAACACTACCCCCCAGCTTAGTGTCATCCACAAACTCGGAGATGTTGCATTCAATTCCCTCGTCCAAATCATTAATATATATTGTAAATAGCTGGGATCCGAGCATTGAGCCTTGCGGTACCCCACTAGTCACTGCCTGCCATTCTGAGAAGGACCCGTTTACTCCTACCCTTTGCTTCCTGTCTGCCAGCTAGTTCTCTATCCACATCAATACTGAACCCCCAATACCGTGTGCTTTAAGTTTGTATAATAATCTTTTATGTGGGACCTTGTTGAAAGCCTTCTGAAAGTCTAGCTTTAACACATCCACTGGTTCTCCCTTATCAACTCTGCAAGTTACATCCTCGAAAAATTCTATAAGATTTGTCAGACATGATTTACCTTTTGTAAATCCATGCTGACTTTGTCTAATGATTTAATCACTTTCCAAATGTACTGCTATCCCATCTTTTATAACCGACTCTAGCAGTTTCCCCACTACCGATGTTAGACTAAATGGTCTGTAATTCCCCGTTTTCTCTCTCCCTCCTTTTTTAAAAAGTGGGGTTACATTAGCTACCCTCCAATCCTCAGGAATTACTCCAGAATCTAAGGAGTTTTGAAAATGTATCACTAATGTATCCACTATTTCTGTGGCTACTTCCTTTACTCTGGGATGCAGACTATCTGGCCCTGGGAATTTACCCACCTTTAATCCATTCAATTTACCCAACACTACTTCTCGGCTAACCTGGATTTCACTCAGTTCTTCCACCTTATTTGACCGCTGGTCACCTGCTATTTCCGGCAGATTATTTATGTCTTCCTTAGTGAAGACAGAACCAAAGTAGTTATTCAATTGGTCCGCCATGTCCTTGTTCCCCATGATCAATTCACCTATTTCTGACTGCAAGGGACCTACATTTGTTTCAACTAATCTCTTTCTCTTCACATATCTATAAAAACTTTTGCAGTCAGTTTTTATGTTCCCTGCCAGTTTTCCTTCATAATCTATTTTCCCTTTCCTAATTAAGCCCTTTGTCCTCCTCTGCCAAACTCTGAATTTCTCTCAGTCCTCTGGTAGGCTGCTTTTTCTGGCTAATTTGTATGCTTCATCTTTTGTTTTTATACTATCCCTGATTTCCCTTGTTATCCATGGATGCACTACCTACCCTGAATTATTCTTTTGCCAAACTGGGATGAACAATTGTTGTAGTTCATCCATGCAGTCTTTAAATACCTTCCATTGCACATCCACTGTCAACCCTTTAAGAATCACTTGCCAGTCTATCTTGGCCACTTCAAAGTTACCTTTGTTTATGTTCAGAACCTTTGTTTCTGACTTAATTTTGTCACTCTCCATCCTAATGAAGAACTCAACCATATTATGGTCACTCTTGCCCAAGGGGCCCCGCACAACAAGACTGCTAACTAACCCTTCCTCATTACTCAATACCCAGTCTAGAATAGCCTGATCTCTCGTTGGTTCCTCTACATGTTGGTTTAGAAAACTATCCCGCATACATTCCAAGAAATCGACTTCCTCGGCACCCCTGCCCATTTCATTCACCCAATCTATATTTAGATTGAAGTCACCCATTATAACTGTTTTACCCTTGTTGCACGCATTTCTAATTTCCTGTTTGATGCCGTCCTCAACTCCACTACTACTGTTAGGTGGCCTGTACACCACCCCCACAAGCGTGTTCTGCCCCTTAGTATTTCGCAGCTCTACCCATATCGATTCCACATCCTCCAAGCTAATATCCTTCCTTTCTATTGCATTAATCTCCTCTCTCACCAGCAACGCTACCCCACCTCCCTTTCATTTCTGTCTATCCCTCCTGAATATTGAATACCCCTAGATGTTCAGGTCCCAACCTTGGTCCCCCTGGAGCCATGCCTCCGTGATCCCAACTATAGCATAGTCACTAATAGCTATCTGCACATTCAACTCGTCCACCTTATTACGAATGCTCCTTGCATTGAGACACAAAGCCTTCAGGCTTGTTGTTACGACACTCTTACTCCTTATACAATTATGTTGACAAGTGGTCCCTTTTGATTTTTTCCCCTGGAAAACCACTACCTCTTATTCTCTGTTTATTATTTTTTTCTTCTTTCCCCCCTACATGTTGGGTCTGAGTGCTTCTCTTCTCTGCCTCCTGCCTCAGACCCTGTCTACTGGCTTTCTCTATTTGAGTCCCTCCACTCAACCATTCTAGTTTAAAGTCCCCGCGGTAGCCTTTGCAAATTTCCCTGCCAGGATACTGGTCCCCCTTGGGTTCAAGTGCAACCCGTCCTTTTTATACAGGTCACTCCTTCCCCAAAAGAGGTTCCATTGATCCAGAAACTTGAATCCCTGCCCTCTGCAACAGCCTTCAGCCAGGCATTTATCCTCCACTGAATGTCAGAGCAGCTTGAAGGGCCACACCAGAATCTCCTGCTATTTAACTGCATTTATACTGCACTTGCTAAAAAGGCCTGTGCCAGCTAACGCTGTGGAACAGAACGGCAAAACTGCAGGTGTTCTGGGTGTTCGTTACCTTTTAGTTTAAACACAACTTGATCCAATGGATTGTCAGTTGTGATATTTAGTATATCTGAGTCACTAACAGGTTACAGCAGAGAAGTCAATTCAGCCCGTCCTGTCCAAGTATATCCACACTGTAGTTTGAAGTTTAGTTGATGTTTGCAGTGTTCAATAGCCTGATGGCTGTTGGGAAGAAACTGTTCCTGAACCTGGAGGTTGTTGTTTTCAGGCTGTGCCTTATTCTCAATGGCAGGAGTGGGATGAGAGCGTGGCCTGCACGCTGTGGCTCTTTAATGGCACTGTCTGTCTTTTTGAACCAGCTTTTCCAATAGATAGATCCTATTCAATGGTGGGAGGTCAGCACCCGTGATGGACTATATGAGGGAAGTGCAGCTAAGCCCTCCCATGGGAATCTTAGACTGTTGTAAGTATTTTAGGGCCAATGAACTTCCTACATTTTTGTTTGAGATCCATGGTTCATGTTGTTATTTAAAGTTTTTGAATATCTTTGAATGTCTAAAGTGCAATCTTTAATGCTTTGGCATTTTCAGTTATGGCAGTTCAAGAGTCAAGAGCATTTTATTGGCATGTGTCCCAGATAGGACAATTAAATTCTTACTTGCTTTGTGTAGATATCAGACATTTTTGCCCCCATTTTTTGTGGCTTGTTACCGTGTGCTGTGAAATAATATTTCCTGCGGTTTTATTTTAAATCTTCACAGCACATAATCTGCTGACAATGCAGGCGTGCATGTATTATCCACCCTGGAAGTCACTGCCAGACGAGGAGATGGAGTCAGATACTTAAATCCAAGATGGTGCCAGAGCGTGGTGTCTCTTTGTGTGCTCGACCAAATTATCTCTGTGCTTCAGAGTTAATTAGAGAGACACTTGAACGGGAAAGGCAAAGAAGAATGCGCTTAGAATATGTGGATAAACGGTTGGCTAGGACATGGTGGGCAATTGGCCCCATTTCTGTGCTGTGCAGTTCTGACACTTATCTGGAAACTATGTGCCCTTGTTAGTTATTCTCCCACTCATGAAAATATCTCAATATCAACCCTACCAAGCCCCGCTAAGATATTTATGTTTCAATAAGATCACTCTCTCATCCTGGCAACAATAGATGTGAAATCAGCAGGCCTCTAGTTCACCCTTCACCCTCAAACTCTCCTGGGATTCAGTGACTTTTGAACAAACTTCACCAATGTCTCCACCACATGTGCCAGTGATTTCTTTATATACAGTAGGTATGTTACAATACCTACCTTTAGCAGCGCTGCAGTTCAGCCGCTCCCCGTGTGCGTGACTTTGGCGCCTTTCGGAGGGGGGGGGGGGGCGGATTTAAAATGCCGCTTTTCCCTAGTCCAAATCGATCCATGTCGGGCGATTTCGTCGCTAAAGAGAAATCGCTCCGACATTTCATTCATGAAGCTATTTTTAAACAACGCTAGATTTTTTATTAACTAGAGTAGTTTAAAAATCATTTTCTAAAGCACTGAACGCCAACAGCAGAACGGACCTAACGTAGGGGAGAAAATACAGTGCAGTTTATTTTTACATTAAAACTTGTTTTTTAGGAAGGCTATAATCACATTTTCATGTTGCGAAAAGGGGACAAAAAAAGTGTATGAACCGCCAGTGTTTTTCATACTGACTTCACCGCAAACCGCAACGTTCCAATCCACCTCATTCCACTAAAACCCACTCGCTAGTTGATTTAAACGGCCATTAATTTACAGGCATTAAACACTAAATTCCTTCCATTTGGCCTATAAATTCATGAAAATGAGATTTAAACATCATGTTATATTGTGGATTATTGTGTGAATGTTATTTGGACACTTAGGCAATTTAAAAAAGTTTATCTTTTCTTAAGAAATGGATAGATGTTTAGATCTAGTATTTGAATTTTGTAATTAGCTACAATTAGATAACTAATTATATGCTTTAATTTCAGGTCATCCAAGTAAGATTGTTTCATATTTGTTTCAGAATGCTTCAATCTATAATAACTGAAAATTTCATTGAGTTCTCTTAATTTTTAAGAAAGTTATGGGCTTTTGACTTCTAGATCACAGCTTTTGAGTTAAGTCAATGGAATGGCAATAGGGAACAAGATGCTAATTTCCGAGTATGGAAATGGCCATAACTTTTTTAATACTGAAGATATGAAAGTGAATTAGGTGTCAAATTAAACTTCTTTTTATGCTTTATCTGATGGGATAAATTGCAGACTTGATTTTTTAAATCTCAAAATTTTGTAACATTGCTATATACAGGCCATCAGTCCCGGCATCTTGATCCTGACTCCCCAGAGTTTCTTAATTCCCCCACGATTGAAAGCAGAGATTGATAGATTCTTGATTAGTGCAAGGGTGTCAGGAGTTATGGGGAGAAGGCAAGAGAATGGGGTTAGGTAGGTATGTTACAAAACTTACCTTTAGCGGTGCTGCAGTACTGCCGCTGGCCGTGTGCGCGACTTTGGCGCCTTTAGGGGGGGGGGGGGGGTGTTAAAATGTGGTTTTCCCTTGCCATCCGGAGCTTTATTTTTTCAGAGTGCGAGCTATTTGTGGAGATTCGTTCCGACTGCCGGTAAGTCCGTTTTTTTTCATAAATAGCCCGACTATTTCATCGCTGCAGTAAAATAAAAATTAGCTCCTAATGCCGTGAACGCCGACAACGGGGACCGGTTTTACGTAGGGGACAGGTAAGTGAAAGCTGTTTATTTTTACATGTAAACTTGATTTTTTAGGGGACTTTAATCAATATTTCATGTTGCGAAACGGTGATTTAGTCCCCATACAAAACGGCAGAAAATCTCCTGCCAATATTGGGTTTAAATTCACCGCAACCGCAACGTTCTAATACATCGCATTCCAGAAAATCCCACTTGCAAGCTGTTTAAAATGCCCATTAATTTACAGGCACTAAACACTGAATTCCTTCAATTTGGCCTATAAATTAATGATAATTAGATTTAAAAATCATGTTATATTGTGAATTATTGTGTGACTGTTAATTGGACACTTAGGCTTAAAATTTGTTTTAATTTTTTCTTAAGAAATTGATCTAGTAATTGAATTTTGTAATTGGCTACAATTGTGTAACTAACTAATTATATGCTTTAATTTCAGGTCACCCAAGTAAGATTTTTTCATATTTGTTTCAGAATACTTCAATCTATAATAACTGAAATTTTTTTTCAGTTCTCTTAGATTTTAAGGAAGTTAAGGGCTTTTGACTGTCCTCGATCGCAACTTTTGTGTTAAGTCAATAGGAAGCACGTTGCTAATTTCCGAGTATGAAAATGGCCCTAACGTTTTTAATACTGAAGATATTAAAGTGAATTAGGTGTCAAATTAAACTTGTTTTTATGCTTTATCTGATGGGATAAATTGCAGACTTGATTTTTAAAATCTCAAATTTTGTTACATTGCTAGGTTAGGGAGGGAAAGATCAGCCTTGATTGAAATAGCGGAGTAGACGTGATGGGCCGAATGGTCTAATTCTGCTCCTATGCCTTATGAATTTATGACTGGGTATGTTACAAGTTCTTGGATGCTACCAGAATCTAGCCACTAGCCCCTCTCTCATTGGCCATTGTTTTTCCCAGCATTAATTTCCACAGGTCCACAACCTCAGCAACTGTCAGCGTCTGGATGACCTACCTTTCTGACTGGGCCTTTGGCCGCCAGCTCTCACCAAGCCCCATCCCTGGTTACGGACCCCGCCCCCTGGTTACGGACCCCGCCCGTTTCCAGAAGCCCCGCCCTTGGTAAACCAGACCCCGCCCCTAGGTACAGAGACCACGCCCCCGGATACAGCCCCGCCCCTAGTTACCACGCCCCCTGGTTGCCGAGGCCACGCCCTGGTTGCCGGGCATGGAGGACACCGCCCCAGGGAAGGCCCGGCCCCCGTTACCGGGTATGGAAGACGCCGCCCCTGGTTCCAGTACAGGGGAAGCCTCGTCCCCGGGTACTCAGGCCTCACCCCCGGTTAACCCGGCCCGGTCGTTACAGGACACGGAAAGCTCCGCCCCGAGTTTCGGGGGAATGGACACCCCACCATCGCTCGCCCTCGCCGGGGTGCGGCCCAATTTACAACCCAACGAGGGTCGGACCCTTAGTTTCTGGCGCTCCCTGCCCCGCTCGCGGTCCTCGTTGCAGGCCCCACCCCTTGATAACAACCCCCCGCCCACAGAGCTGCAAGCTCCAACCCTTGACTCCGTGGCCCCGCCCCCCAGCGGAAAAACTCCGCCCCCCAGCGGAAAAACTCCGCCCCCCAGCGGAAAAACTCCGCCCCCTGTCGCCGCGGCTTCGCCCCCCAGAGGAAAAACTCCGCCCCCCAGCGGAAAAACTCCGCCCCCTGTCGCCGCGGCTTCGCCCCCCAGAGGAAAAACTCCGCCCCCCAGAGGAAAAACTCCGCCCCCCAGCGGAAAAACTCCGCCCCCCAGAGGAAAAACTCCGCCCCCTGTCGCCGCGGCTTCGCCCCCCAGAGGAAAAACTCCGCCCCCCAGCGGAAAAACTCCGCCCCCCAGAGGAAAAACTCCGCCCCCTGTCGCCGCGGCTTCGCCCCCCAGAGGAAAAACTCCGCCCCCCAGCGGAAAAACTCCGCCCCCCAGAGGAAAAACTCCGCCCCCTATCGCTGCGGCTCTGCCCCCGGACACTAAAGCGCCGCCGCCTGTCGCCAAGGGCCCGCCCCCGGTCGCGGAGGCGCTGCCGCCCCCTGTTGCCGAGGCTCCGCCCCCTGCCGCCGAGGCTCCGCCCCACGGCGACAAGACCTCGCGCCATGGCGGCAAGTCTCCGAAGACCCCGCGCCACGGAAGCAAGGCCCAGCTCCCGGACAGGAAGCCCCCGCCCCCCGGCGGCAAGCCCTGGACGCGGCCCTCGCTGCAGGGCCGGGATAGTTCCGCCTTCGGTGCCCTGGAGGCCCTGGCCCTGGACTCGAAGCCTGGCTCGCAACGCAGGGAGAGCGCGATGATGGACTTCGGCGGCCTGGAGGCGCCGGTGAAGGAAATGTCGGACACCCCGGCGCTCAGTTACAGCCTGTTGGATGCCCCGGCACCGTCCCGGGTCCGCAAAATGGGCTCCCACTCCTCCATAAACACTAGCCGCGGCCACCGCAACTCCCGGTCGCAGACCCCCTCCTCCACCCGCGCCTCGACCCCTGCCATTGCCCCCGCCCCCTCCCCGGACCCGTCCTCGGTCCTGTCCTCGGGCTTCCTGTCCGTCACCCGCCCCTCGAGCGCGCGCACCGACAGCCCGGCGCCGCCGCGCGCCTGTTGTTGCAACATCACGTGGTGCAACGCCCGGCCCTGCAGGGGCGGAGCTGGCGACGCGGGAAGAGGAGCTGCCGCATTCGGCCACAGAGGCAGCGGCGGCGGTGGAGGTGGAGGCGGCAAGCACCGAGACATGCCCGTTAAGATTCACGTCGAGTTCTGGTGCGTGGGACCGAGGACCCGGGGTGTGAGGGCCGCGGTGCGGGGACCGGGACCCGGGGTGTGAGGGCCGCGGTTCGGGGACCGGGACCCGGGGTGTGAGGGCCGCGGTCCGGGGACCGGGACCCGGGGTGTGAGGGCCGCGGTTCGGGGACCGGGACCCGGGGTGTGAGGGCCGCGGTGCGGGGACCGGGACCCGGGGTGTGAGGGCCGCGGTCCGGGTAACGGTACCGGAGATGGTGGCATTGGGCGGTACATGGGCCGGCCGGGGCCCGCTTCGTTAGCGCTGCCTGCCCGGAGATGGGTGAATGTCGGTGGTCACGGACGATAGGAGCGGGGTGACAGGTGGTCCACCGAGCCTCATGGTCCCATCCCCGAAACTCGCCTATCCATGTTCCCCAGAGATGCTGCCTGGGTTCCTCCAGTACTTCGTTTTAAACATAGAAAATAGGTGCAGGAGGAGGCCATTCGGCCCTTCGAACCGGCATCGACATTCAATATGATCATGGCTGATCATTTAAATTCAGTACCCAGATCCTGCTTTTTCCCCATATCCCTTGATTCCGTAGCCCTAAAATAAAAGCTAAATCTAACCCTTCAGAACAACCCGTGAATTTTTGCCTTCTGTGGCAGAAAATTCCACAGATTCACAACTCTGGGTGGAAAAGTGTTTCCTCATCTCAATCCTCAATGGCCAATCCCTTATTCTTAAACTACGACCCCTGGTCCTGGTCTCCCCCAACATCGGAAATGTGTTTCTTGCACCTAGCCTGTCCAATCCTCCAATTTTAAGTTTCAATAATATTCTCTCTCGTCCTAAATACCAGCAAATACAAGCCCAAGTCGACCCATTCCTTCATCATACGTCAGTCCCGCCATCTCAGAAATTAACCTGGTGCCCCTACGTTGCGCTCCCCCAATAGCAATAATGTCAGTCCTCAAATTAGGAGCACACAATACTCCAGGTGCGGTCTCACCAGGGCCATGTACAACTGCAGTAGGATCTCCTTGCCCCTAAACTCAAATCCTCTTGCAATGAAGGGCAACATGCTATTAGCTTTCTTAACTGCATGCTGTACCTGCATGCTTACTTTCCAGCATCTGCAGTTCGTTCTTTACTCCAGCATCTACAGTTCCTTCTTTACTCCAGCATCTGCAGTTCCTTCTTTAATGCTTACTTTCATTGACTGATGTACAAGCATACCCAGGTCTTGTTGCACCTCCCCTTCTAATCTGACACTAATAATAAAGTACCTTCCTGTTCTTGCCACCAAAGTGGATAACCTCACATTTATCCACATTATTATGTGGGGGTGCATATAAGATCATCGGGTCAAATGGCGTGACGCACAGAGCAGCTCAATCCTTCTGTAGGACATGGCAGCCTCAGGCATACACTCAACACACGAAACGCGTATTAAAACACCTGTTAAAAACTGCTGAAATTGTCCATTTTTGTGCTGTAAATAATTGTGGAGAGAACCAATTGCTCTTGTATCTTTGCTCTGAACCCGAGCACCAATGTGTGAGCGGCCGAGTCAGACAGCTGGGTCAGCGCTGTTCGCAATGGCCGCCCTCCCCCTGTGTGGCTGCACTGTCATGGGCTGTGGGACGGCAGCGCCCACACACGGGGCCGGGTGGAGCAGGGCCGCGGCTCCGGGCAGCGGACACACGGGGGCGAAAACCTGGCAACGTTCCCATCAGCTGCAGAAGAGTTAGGGACAGTTAGGTCCCTCCGCCCACCCAGAGTCACTGACCGCGCTGCACCGGACCCCCACCCCCACCCCCCCCCCACAACATCCCCGTCAGCTGCAGCAGAGTTGGGGACAGTCGGGTCCCTCCGCCCACCCAGAGTCACTGACCGGGCTGCACCGGACCCCGACCCCCACCCCCCACCCCCCACCCACAACATCCCCGTCAGCTGCAGCAGAGTTGGGGGCAGTCGGGTCCCTCCGCCCACCCAGAGTCACTGACCGCGCTGCACCGGCACCCCAGCCTCCTCCCCCTGACCCCCCCAACCCCGGCCGCGGGGATAGATGGCCCGGGGTCCGCGAGTGTGGAACTAGTCAGCATGGAGTCTGGATGCTAGGACAGAAGAAGGGCCCGGGTACTGGCGACCATAGTAAGTGCTTACCTAACGTTCACTGAATGTGCTCCAGAAGGCGTTGCGTGGCAACAGTACGGGTGGACTGCCGTGCAACCTCCCCATCTGCCATGCTCCTGCCCACTCACCAAACCTATGCAAGTCACCCTGCAGCCTCATAACTTCCTCCTCACAGCTCACACTGCCACCCAGCTCGGTGTCATCTGTTTTGCTTAAATTCTAACATCTGCGGTCACTTGTGCCCCAGGCGAGATACTCCCTTTGTTCATTCCACTTCACCCCTCTTGGCAATTTAAAACGTGGTTTTTTTTTGGATGCCAGTGTTGATAAAGGACATTGTGTGAAAAGGTTAGCTTTGGTTATGGCTCACATGTTTTGAATATTTGAAAGTTATTCTACACTTTCCTTTCCTGCTGCTTGTTCCAGTAATGGTTATGGAAATGAGAGGAAATGAGATCTTATAGAAACGTATTCAATTATGAAGGGATTGGACACGTTAGATGCATGAAACGTTCCTGGTGTTGGGGGAGTCCAGAACCAGAGGCCACAGTTTAAGAATAAGGGTTAGGTTATTTAGAACTAAGATGAGGACAAACATTTTCACACAGTGTTGTGAATTTGTGGAATTCTCTGCCTCAGGCGGCAGTGGTGGCCAATTCACTGGATACTTTCAAAAGAGAGTTAGAGCTCTTGGGGCTAGCAGAATCAATGAATATGGGGAGAAGGCAGGAACGGGGTACTGATTGTGGATGATCCGCCATGATCACATTGAATGGTGGTGCTGGTTCAAAGGGCTGAATGTCTATTGTCTATGTAATTAATTTGTATAAGCAGGGGAGACTGGTTCTGGAGTCAGGATGGACAGTAAGCCTGTGTTGTTTACAGTGCAGTGCAGGTCTGGGGGGAAATCTATCACCTGCCCATGTCTCCCTGGGAATTCATGGGGAGTATTTAAGCAATTCCCAAAACAATAGCATGTCTGTCATAATATTGTTCTGCAATTTATTATGTTGGTTGCCAAAGAACCTCTGTGAACAGTGGAGAATGTATTTTGCAATGGACCCATTTCCCCCACAACTAATTTGTTGTTGAAGAAATAAAGAACATTGACGTTCACCCCAGTAATGGAGCAGATCTTTTCCCTGAAAGTGGAGTTAAGTATTGGCTTTCTCGTGCATTTCTGTAAGAGTCTTCAGTTGGAGGAGATTGAGAACTGACTTGACTGCCACAGCCTTTGGTGGCAAAGAATTCCACAGATTCATCGTCCTCTGACTAAATAAATTTCTCCTCATCTTCCTAAAAGAATGTCCTTTAATTTGGAGGCTCTGGCCTCTAGACTCTCCCACTAGTGGAAACATCCTCTCCACATCCACTCTATCCAAGCCTTTCATTATTCAGTAAGTTTCAATGAGATCACCTCCCTCATCCTTCAGCGAGTACACGTCCCGTGCCATCAAACGCTCATCATATATTAACCCAGTCATTTCTGGGATCGTTCTTGTAAACCTCCTCTGGACCTTCTCTAGAACTAGCACATCCTTCCTCCGATATGGGCCCAAAAATGGCTCGCAATACACCAAATCAGTGTCTCACAGAGCCTCAGTATTCCATCAGATAGAAGTTACTCTTAAGATGATGCTGACATGAAATTCTCAAATCAGAGCTAGAAACAAGCAACATACTGGAATTAAATCTAGGGCAAAGGTGAGGGAAACAGCAAAGACTGGGTAATGCAATGTGATATTAAACTTCCTTGTGCTGCTGCTCATGATATTGTTCCTATGACTACTGCAAGCATTAACTGCCTCCCTTGTGTGTTTACTACAGTGGTGCCTGAGGGTACGAATCCCGCTATCAGGATCTCGCCGAGATAATCTTGACGACGTTTCCTGATGCGGCTGTTTCTGGCGATGTTGGGAGGCAAGGTAAAGTTAATACATCGAACGAGTGGTTGTCTTCTGGTGACGGCTTGCAGTGATCATGAATTTCTTCATCTCCATCCATGACCCACTGGTCCTATGTACAGAGAGAGGGATGAAAACCGTGGTGATTCTGAATGCATGACTAAGCTGGGGTTTCTCTTTATATTGCAAGTGTCGTCATTTGATTTGATTTTATTACTTGTCATTCGAACCTCAGAGGCTCGAACGAAACTCCGTTCCTACAAGCCATACAAACAAACAGAACAATTCATTAAAAAAACACACAACAATTCAATTCACACAAACATCCACCACAGTGAATCTCCTCCTCACTGTGATGGAAGGCAAAGTCTTCTCTCTCCCCCGCACCAGTTCTCTCCCGAGGTCGAAGCCCCAGGCGGGCGTTGTTAAGTCCCATGGCAATTGGGGCCGCGCAGGGCGATGTATGGCCCCGCTCTAGGCCTAAAAGTCATAACGTTTGAGCCCCCGGCGGGCGCTGGAATGACCCGCGGCCATTATAGCTGCGCTGGGCGATGTACGGCCCCGCTCCGGGTCGCTCCAACCCCACGACATGGACTGGAGAAGTCATGTTGCGGGAGCTCCGGAGAGAGGTCTCTCACCCGGACCCGCGAGCTCCCAATATCCCGACAGTCCACCGGTCTGCAGCTGGAGCTCCGGAGTTGGGCCGCAGCAGCGAGCCACCACCGCCCCCCACACTCCGAGGCCGGTCAGCCCCACAGCTGCAATCACGGTCACCTGCTGTGATGGGCACCCACCTGAGGATGCTTCAATTTGCAGCTTTTATACCCTGAAGGCACATTATGTACAAGAACACTTAAAAGCACTGACTTTTACAAGAAGTCTTTTAAAAGATCCAAAAGGTAGCTCTTCTTCTCCAAATTGTTCATCCCAGTATGGCAAAAGAATAAATCAGGGAAGGTAGTGCATCTGTGGATAACAAGGGAAATCAGGGATAGTGTCAAAGCAAAAGATGAAGCGAACAAATTGGCTTCATTTGTTTTTATCGATATGTGAAGCGAAAAAGATTAGTTAAAACAAATGTAGGTCCCTTGCAGTCAGAAACGGGTGAATTGATCATGGGGAACAAGGACATGGCAGACCAATTGAATAACTACTTTGGTTCTGTCTTCACTAAAGAATACATAAATAATTTGCTGGAAATAGCAGGGGATCGCGGGTCAAATGAGATGGAGGAACTGAGTGAAATCCAGGTTAGCCGGAAAGTGGTGTTAGGTAAATTGACTGGATTAAAGGCCGATAAATCCCCAGGGCCAGATGGGCTGCATCCCAGGGTACTTAAGGAAGTAGCCCCAGAAATAGTGGATGCCTTAGTGATAATTTTTCAAAACTCTTCAGATTCTGGAGTAGTTCCTGAGGATTGGAGGGTAGCTAATGTAACCTCACTTTTTAAAAAAGGAGGGAGAGAGAAAACAGGGAATTACAGACCAGTTAGTCTAACATCGGTAGTGGGAAAACTGCTGGAGTCAGTTACTAAAGATGGGATAGCAGCGCATTTGGAAAGTGGTGAAATCATTGGACGAAGTCAGCATGGATTTACGAAAGGTAAATCATGTCTGACGAATGTTATTGAATGTTTTGAGGATGTAACTAGTAGAGTGGATAAGGGAGAACCAGTGGATGTGTTACATCTGGACTTTCAGAAGGCTTTTGACAAGGTCCCACATAAGAGATTAGTATACAAACCTAAAGCACACGGTATTGGGGGTTCAGTATTGATGTGGATAGAGAACTAGCTGGCAGACAGGAAGCAAAGAGTAGGAGTAAACGGGTCCTTTTCAGAATGGCAGGCAGTGACTAGTGGGGTGCCGCAGGGCTCAGTGCTGGGACCCCAGCTATTTACAATATATATTAATGATTTGGACGATGGAATTAAATGCAACATCTCCAAGTTTGCGGATGACACGAAGCTGGGGGGCAGTGTTAGCTGTGACGAGGATGCTAGGAGGCTGCAAGGTGACTTGGATAGGCTGGGTGAGTGGGCAAATGCATGGTAGATGCAGTATAATGTGGATAAATGTGATGTTATCCACTTTGGTGGCAAAAACAAGAAAGTAGACTATTATTTGAATGGTGACCGATTAGGAAAAGGGGAGATGCAATGAGACCTGGGTGTTATGGTACACCAGTCATTGAAAGTAGGCATGCAGGTGCAGCAGGCTGTTAAGAAAGCGAATGGTATGTTGGCATTCATAGCAAAAGGATTTGAGTACAAGAGCAGGGAGGTTCTACTGCAGTTGTACAGGGTCTTGGTGAAGCCACACCTGGAGTATTGCGTACAGTTTTGGTCTCCTAATCTGAGGAAAGACATTCTTGCCATAGAGGGAGTACAGAGAAGGTTCACCAGACTGATTCCTGGGATTGCAGGACTTCCATATGAAGAAAGACTGGATAGACTCGGCTTGTACTCGCTGGAATTTAGAAGATTGAGGGGGGATCTCATAGAGACTTACAAAATTCTTAAGGGGTTGGACAGGCTAGATGCAGGAAGATTGTTCCCGATGTTGGGGGAGTCCAGGACAAGGGGTCACTGTTTAAGGATAAGGGGGAAGTCTTTTAGGATCGAGATGAGAAAATCATTTTTCACACAGAGTGGTGAATCTGTGGAATTTTCTGCCACAGAAGATAGTTGAGGCCAGTTCATTTGCTATATTTAAGAGGGAGTTAGATGTGGCCCTTGTGGCTAAAGGGATCAGGGGGTATGGAGAGAAGGCAGGTACAGGGTACTGAGTTGGATGATCAGCAATGATCATATTGAATGGCGGTGCAGGCTCGAAGGGCAGAATGGCCTACTCCTGCACCTATTTTCTATGTTTCTAACCCTTTTTTGCTTAAGTCAACCCTCCGCCACCTCCAGTTTAAATTCCATTTGGAATATTTTGGAGGACCAAGACTCCGCCTCCATTCTGGTTCCCCGATTAATTGCAGAGGGAGTGCCACAAATGGGAGTTGAACAGATGCCCAATGAAGCACATTTTGATGATATTCCCCACAGATTTTGCTTTCTACATTCAGTTCAGTCGCATCTGATTTATCAGGTTGGAATAAAGCATAATGTGTTGCTCCATAGAAACATTGAAAAAATAGGTGCAGGAATAGGCCACCACCGCCATTCAATATGATCATGGCTGATCATCTAAAATCAGAAACCCCATATTTTTCCCCATATCCCTTGATTCCGTCAGCCCTAAGAGCTAAATCTAACTCTCTTGGAAACATCCAGTGAATTGGCCTCCACTGCCTTCGGTGGCAGAGAATTCCACAGATTCACAAATCTCTAGGTGAAAAGGTTTTTCCTCATCACGGTCGTCCATGTGGAGTAATACTCAGCCGCAGACTTGTGATGACCGGACAGACTTGGATTGTTTTCTCTGGAATTTTGGAAGTTGAGGGGAGACTTGATAGAAGTATATACAATTTACCAGAGGCATAGATAGGGTTGACAATCAGAACCTTTTCCCCAGGATGGAAATGTCCAACTGGAGGGCTCACCTATAAGATGAGTGGAGGGGGGAAATAATGGTGATGTGTGGGTTAAGTTTTCTGCACAGAGGGTGGTGGGGGCCTGGAACACGCTGCCAGGGCTGGTGGTGGAGGCAGATACGATAGTGGTGTTTAAGAAGCTTTAGATAGACACATGGATATGCAGGGAATGGAGGGTTATGGATCATTGGAGGGAGATGAGATCAGTCAGCACAAACATAGTCTTCGGTCAATCCTTGAATAAACTTCCCTTGTGCATTGTAAATTATCCTTCAAGGTGACTTCAAAATGTAAAGTGTGCATTTTATCTTTTCACTCTCCATTTAACCAAGGGATAATTCTGTAGCATCTTTACTTTGTGCATGTTGGGAAGGTGTTTAATCCCTTGTGTCTGTTTAATAAACTCTCTGCTTTTGCCAATTAGGTAGCTTTGAGATTCAAGTCAATGGGCAGCTAATCTTCTCCAAACTGGAAACCAACGGGTTCCCTTATGAAAATGATGTAAGTGGACAGTTTAGTTTTTTACAAGGTTGAATCTTTACGATTAAATTACTTGCCATCTGTTTCCTTCTGTTATTTTTATTACACCTGTGACATTCATGTGGGTGGTTTGAAAAAGCAGTAGTAGGGGTTGGTATACAGATCTTTTGAACGGTATAAATCAGGAAGGATGTGTTTATAAATTTAAAATATTGTGATACATTACAATTTGAACTTCATCTTGCAACATGAGCATCAAATTAATCATGGTAACAGTGAGAATGAATTGGCATAGAACATATAGGAGAATCTTCTGCAGCAATATTTTAAACTGTGCATGAGGTGAAGAGTGTTTGTCAGCACTGGGCCTATATTTGCTGGAGTTTAGAAGAATGAGGGGATCTCTTTGAAACGTACACAATAGTGAAAGGCTTGGATTGAGTGGATGTGGAGAGGATGTTTCCACTAGTGGGAGTGTAAAGGACATACCTTTTAGGAAGGAGATAAGGAGGCATTTCTTTAGTCAGAAGGTGGTGAATCTGAGGAATTCTTTGACACACAAGGCTGTGGAGGCCAAGTCAGTGGATATATTTATTGCAGAGATAAATAGATGCTTGATTAGTGCGGGTGTCAGAGGTTATGGGGAGATGACAGGAAAATGGGGTTTGGAGGGAGAGATAGATCAGCCATGATTGAATGGTGGAGTAAACTTGATGGGCCAAATGGCCTAATTATACTCCTATCACTAATGACCTAATGAAACCCAACAAGTTATCATGTTTAACTTGATGGGCTACTTTGTAACTGGTAATGATTTATAATCTGAGGCCTAGATTCCCAGGTAAGTGATGATCATAGTCTGTTTAAATTTGGAATTTGTCTTGAGAACAAAAAGGTAGGTGCATGAAAACCACGTTCAGTAAGGAAAAGCACAAAGAAATGAGGGGAAAGTTAGCTAAAGTGGATTGGACAAATAGATTTAAGGGTGTGATATAACAATAAATAATTCATGACGATATATGGCAATGAGGAGTGAGGTTCCAAGGTGGCAGGGAGGTGGAGGATGTACTTGCCATGACTAACCTAGGGAGGAGGGTGGGCGATGAAAGCTGGCAAAGTTACAAGCTGACCTGAAGCTTGAAATAAATTCCAAGATCCAGCATAATAGGAATTTTAAATAGAAATGAAGGGCAAACCGGCAGGATATGCAAAAACGGACAATAACGCTTTAAATAAAGGAGGGAGGTGCAAGCGAACATAGGTCTTATAGAGAATGAGGCTGGGGAAATGGTTATAGGAACAAGGAAATAAAAGTGGAGATGAACAAGTATTTTGCATCATTCATTCCTGTTCTATTGAAAGGCTATTGATTGTCATAGTCATTGATTCATACAGCATGGCAAAGGGGCCTTTGGCACAACCCGTCTGCCGACCAAGATATCTATCTAAGCTTGTCTATCTAATTGCACGCATGTGGTCCATATTCATCTTTCTTATCCATGTAGCTGTCCAAGTGTCTTTGTCATGTTATAGTATCTGCCTCAACTCCCTCTGGCAGCTGATTTCATATACCCACCACCCTCTGGGTGAAAAAGTTGCCCCTCAGGTGTGTATTAAAACATGCTCACCTTAAACATATGTCCTCTTGTTTTTGTTATCCGTACCCTGGGAAACGACTCCATGCACTCACCCTATCTATTTTCCTCATGATGTTATACACCTCTAAGATCACCGCTCGGCCTTCTGTGCTCCAAGGAATAAAGTCCCAACCTGCTCAATCTCTTCTGCTACCTCAGCTCCACAAGTCCTGGCAACATCCTTGTAAATCATCCCTGCACACTTTCCAACTTAATGACATCCTACAGAAGGGTGACCAAAACTGAACACACTTATACTAAGTGTGGCCTCGCCCAGATCTTGTGCAGCAGTAACATAACATCATACGTCAATACTCAATATTTCTGACTGAAGGCCAATATACCACCTTGACCATGCCATCTGTGATACCACTTTCAGGAACAATGTACCTGTACTTGTGGATACCTCATGTCTAAAACACATCCCAGGGCCCTGCCGTTCACCGTGAAGGTCTGCCTTTGACTTCCCCAAATACAATACCTCGCACTTTACCTGCATTAAACTCCATTAGCCATTTCTCAGCCCACCTGCCCAGCTGATCAAGAGCCTGATGTAATTAATAATGGCCAATACCACCCACTGTAATGTTACCTGCAAACTCACTAACCATGGCTTGTACGTTGTCGTCCAAATTGTTGATCCAAACCACAAACAGTAATGGGGCCCAGCACTGATCCCTGAGGCTGAGACACCACTAGTCACAGGCCTCCAGTCTGAAAAACCTTTCCGCTACCATCTTACCAGTAGGGAAGTAATGTTAAAATTGTACAAGGCATTGGTAAGACCAATTCTGGAGTATGGTGTACAATTTTGGTCGCCTAATTATAGGAAGGATGTCAATAAAATAGAGAGAGTGCAGAGGAGATTTACTAGAATGTTGTCTGGGTTCTAGCAACTAAGTTACAGAGAAAGGTTGAACAAGTTAGGTGTTTATTCTTTGGAGCGCAGAAGGTTAAGGGGGGACTTGATTGAGGTCTTTAAAATGATGAAAGGGATAGACAGAGTTGACGTGGATAAGCTTTTCCCATTGAGGGTAGGAAAGATTCAAACAAGAGGGCATGACATGAGAATTAAGGGGCAGAAGTTTAGGGGTAACATGAGGGGGAACTTCTTTACTCAGAGAGTGATGGCTGTGTGGAACGATCTTCCTGCAGAAGTGGTGGAGGCAGGATCGATTTTAACATTTAGAAGTAAAGTGGATAGGTATATGGACGGGAAGGGAATGGAAGGGTATGGTCTGAGTGCAGGTAGATGGGACTAGGGGAAAATAAATGGTCGGCACGGACTGGAAGGGCCGAGAAGGCCTGTTTCCGTGCTGTAATTGTTATATGGTTATCTTCTGCTTCCTGCCATGAAGATAATTCTGTATTCAATTGGGTGAATCTTGGATGGCATGTGATCCAACATTCCAGAGAATGCAAAACCTTACCAAAGGCCTGAAGCCCATGTGAACAACGTTTGTGGTTTTGCCCTCATTCTTTTTGTTTTGCTCTTTACAAAACTCAATCAAACTCGTAAGTCACGTACAAAACAATGCTAACTATCCCTAATCAGTCCCTGACTATTCAATGCATATATCTTATCCCTCAGAATTCTCTTCATTAACTTCCCCAGCACAAACATTAAACTCTGGTATATAGTTCCTGGGCGTTTCGTTGGAGCCCTTTAATAGAGGCACAACATTAGACACCCTCCAGTCATCCGGCACATCACTTGTGTCTAACGATGATTCATATATATCTGTCAGGACTCCTGCAATTGTTTTCTCTAGCTTCCCACAACATCCCTGGATATATCTGAACATACCCGGAAATATACCTAACTTCATATGGACTCTCCTTGACTTCTCCATTACGTGTCCCAAATTCCCCAACCTTTTTGTTTTTCTCCATTGTAAAAACTGAGGACAAATACTCATTGAAGACTTTGCCCACCTCCTGCGGCTCCATACACAGATCTGCTTTGGTTTCTGAGAGGCCCTATTATCTCTCTAGTTGTCCTCTTTCCCTGAATATACATAATCTCTTTGGATTTTTAAAAATATTATATGTGAGCAACTCCTGTCCCCTTTGGTCCTTCTGATTTCCTCAGAAGTATGTTCCTCATTCCCCCAAATGATACATGATCCCTGCTGCCTATACCTGGCCCTTGCCTCCTGACACTGATAGCATGCCCAGACAATTAGGAAAACCCTGCTACAAAATGTTTGGTTACTTGCCTTGACGTATGCTTGCATTGTACACGAGTTGGTTGATGGTATGCTTGAGGGCAGTTAGATTGAGCGGGTGTGGACATACTTTCATCATGAGCTGTAGCAACTTGTCTTTGAAGTATGTGTGCAGAACTACATGAAACTAAGTTGTGTTACTGAGTCGGGTTTTTCTGTGTGACTTTGCTGAGGAATACTTTACCAGCTCTGCTCTTATTTCCCTGTTGCAGGTCATGAATGCAGTCCAGAAAGCTAACGATGGAACAGAAATGCAAAAGATCAGCAATAGCCGGGCTCCTTGTGTCATTCTGTAGCCTTGGCAAAACTGTGCCTTTGTCAGTTGCTAACTTTCTATACTTTCAGCTCTTATAATTCTGCTTTGTGGTAGCCTAGTGTAGATAAAGGTAGGAATGGAATGAGTATACTTGCTGGGTCTACTTGTAGTGGGTGGGGGTGGGGGGGGCTGAACAGTGACTGAGGAATCTACATCCTGTATCTGTTATTCTCACTTTGTTTCTGCTGAGAGTTTTCTTCCAAGCAACTCGTGACGTATTGAAATTGTTGACATGCTGCATATTTAGAATCTGGTTCTGTGAATGACTATTTTAACTGAAAACATGGTTAATGTATGAAGGAAAAAACATCATTTTCTAATGGATTAGCAAGTCAATAACTTCAATGACGTTTTAATTTAAACAAATAATTATGTAATGTTGAATTTGGTTGTGATACATGAACTAGTGAATAAAATGTCACACTCTTAAACCTTGTGTAATTAATTTTTTTGTGTAAAAATAACAGGTTGATTCAAAGCAAAGCTGTGAGATGTTAGTGTTGGTCATGGCCCAGTGGATGGCGTTTGGGTTGACGCTGGCCTTGGGGAATTCTGAATCATTGGAGGCGGTGATTCTGGCTGGGATTTTGAAGTGGGAATGCAGAGTTTTGTTGCTAATGTATAAGTAGACATTGTGTGGCCCGGGAGCAGGGATATGGTTTTATCATTATGGTCATGTGCACTAAGATAGTTGCTGATGTTTCGGGTGGAGACCCTTCAGATTAGAGTTACATCAGCTTTTTGTGTCTATCTTCGGTTTTAACCAGCATCTGCAGTTCCTTTCTGCGCACGCTCGAAGAGCCTGATGGTTGAAGGGAAGAAGTTGTTTGCACCACGGCTGGAGCTAAGTGGCCCTGATAAAACACACATGAGCATCCGTGACCAGACTGGACACACAGTTGTCACTTGATAGCACTGTCGACACCAGCTTTGTTACGTAGCTGATGATGGAGAACAGATGAATTAGCTGGACGGTCTGACATCCTTTTGGACATAATTTGCTAATTTTCCACATTATCAGATAGGCATCAGAGGTATAAGTGCAGTGGAACACTTGGCTGGAGAGACAGCTAAATCTCAGGTCTCAGCTTTGTGGCATTTGTGGAACTCTTCCAACAGATACCAATCCCAAAATGCTGTGGAGGAGGAGTTGACAAGTCTGTGGTACGTGGTGCCAAAGTTAATGCTGAGGGGAAGTTTTACTGAGGGGTTCTGCTACAGCTGAATGGCTGGCATCATCCCCTGGACCAGTGGTGTTTACAGGCCACGCTGACTGAGCTTGGCACATTTCTGTCCCCCACAGCCAGTAATGTGTGTGATAGACTTTTGCAACAGTCTGGTAATTTTGTGGTCACATAATTTAGGATGGATATTTTAACCCCAGATTATTCATGGTGTACAAACCTCCCAGCTGTGGTGCTGAGATTTGCCCAATGTCTCTGGAGTATATAGAACAGTGCAGCACGGCGACAGGCCCTTCAGCCCATGCTGCCCATGCCAAAGTCAAATTAAACACATGAACCCCGTCGCTCCATTTCCTGCACATCCATGTGCTTATCTAAAAGCCTCTTAAACATCACTATCATATCTGACTCCACCACCACCTCTGGCAATATGTTCCAGGCATCCACCACCCTCTGTGTATATTAAAAAAAACTTTGCCCAAAGCATTATTCCAAGCTTCTGTGTGAGAGTCATAGAGCATGGAAACAGTTGCTGTCACAACTCGTTGATGCCAACCAAAATGTCCCACCTGCCTGTGTTTTATCCATACCACTCTAAACCTTTCCGATACATGTACCTTGGATTAAAGTGTCTATTACCATGTTATAGTGCCAGCCTCAGCTCGCTCTGGCAGCCTGTTCCCTATACCATCTCTGTGTTATAAGCCATCCTGTAACCTAAGCTTTGTTACTCCAAGACTGATGGTGGAATGGAGTCGATGGGCCAAATGGCCTAATCCTGCACCAATGTCTTGTGAACCTAATTCCCAGTTCAAATGTTATTAAGCAATGCACCCAACATGTATCAAGATGACTTAAATTTAACATTTAGTTTCCAGTGGATTTCTCTGGATTAACCACCAGCCAGGCATCCATGCAGTCAACGTGATTAGATTCGCAAATGGAGAGCAGAATTAGCAATCTCAGACACAACCAAAATGATTCCACAGATATTGATGTGATAATGGCAAACAATGTTTTAATGTTGGTTGTGGAATACATTGGCATGAGGAATTACTCCACTTGAGGGGAATTCTGAAGAAGGCTCCTGATCCAAAAGGTCACCTATCCATATTTTCCAGGGGTTGCTGCCTGTTAACCTGCTGGGTTACTCCAGCATTTTGTCTTTCCTTGGTAAGCCAGCATCTGCAGTTCCTTGTTGGTACACTACTCCCCTACACTTCTCCAAAGTGTTACCATGGGATGATGCTGTTCTTGGTTGGGTGGGGGAGGTGGGGCGGTAAGAGGCAGGTGGGGCTCTGGTACAAAATCTCATCCATAAGGTTGCAAATGCAACAGATCCATGCTGCCAACAGTGCTGAAAGTGTTCTGAGGTGTAGGGCCTTGAGTGTCCTGAATGGATCACGAGTGTTGGATGGAGAGATTGGTGTTAGTTCCAACTGAGTCTCAGCTGGCTTGTAATTCAGGGATTATGAAGTGAACACACCAGATATAATGTCAGTTGAACACTATTTCTCTGGAGACATGTGTTCTTCAGTTCTTTCCAGAATAAAATATCCCATTGTTTGTGGCGTATTCTGCTGTTGCCACCACAGAATGTTGGCTTTACTCAACATTTCAGTTGGATTTGGAAATCTTATCTCAACAGTTTGTATTCTCTCTTCATGACAGGATTATATGACTTACAAGATCTGTAGACTCATTGTCTCCACACAGAAAATAATGTCAGAACAATATGTTGGAGTAACTCAATGGGTCAGGCAGCATCTCTGGAGAGAAGGAATGGGTGACATTTCGGGTCGAGACCCTTCAGACTGGTTAGGGATAAGGAAATGAAAGATATAGATGGTGATGTAGAGAGATAAAGACCGATGAATGAAAGATATGCAAAAAAGTAACAATGATAAAGGAAACAGGACATTGTTAGCTGTTTGTAGGGTGAAAATGAGAAGCTAGTGCGACTTGGGTAGGGGAGGGATAGAGAGAGAGAGGGAATGCCGAGGTTATCTGAAGTGAGAGAAATCAACGTTCTTGTCACTGGGCTGTAAGCTGCCCAAGCCAAATATGAGATGCTGTTCCTCCAATTTGCGTTTAGCCTCACTCCAACAATGGAGGAGACCAAGGACAGAAAGGTCTGTGTAGGAATGGGAAGGAGAATTAAAGTGTCCGGCAAACCGAGAGATCAGGTTGGTTCAGGCGGGTTGAGCGAAGGTGTTCCGCGAAACGATCGTCCAGTCTGCGTTTGGTCTCGCCGATGTATATGAGTCTACATCTTGAACAATGTATACAGAAGATGAGGTTAGAGTCGAGGAGGGATGTAAAGGGACAGGTGTTGCATCTTCTGCGGTTGCAGGGGAAGGGGGTGGTTGGAGTGGGAAGGGATGAGTTAATCAGTCAGTTGCAGAGGGCGTCTCTGCGGAAGGCAGAAAGGGGTGGGGATGGGAAAATGTGGCTGGTGGTGGGACCCCATTGGAAGTGGCGGAAATTTTGGAGGATTATGTATTGTATGCGACGGCTGATGGGATGGAGTCAGTGGACGTGTCAGACCATTGCTGTCTCTCCTGGCAAAACCTGTCTTCCGAATCTCTAAAATCTACTTCCTACTCTCAGCTGGATTCTGCAGAGCAAACTCCTCCAAACCACAAATGAGGAACTGCAGATGCAGCTTTACAAAGAAAGACACAAGATGATGACGCATGTTGGGATCTTTGACGAAGAATCCAGACCTGAAACGTCACCTATCCATGTTCTCCGCAGATGCTGCCTGACCCGCTGAGTTACTCCAGCACTCTGTGAAACGTCACCTATCCATGTTCTCCACAGATGCTGCCTGACCCGCTGAGTTACTCCAGCACTCTGTGAAACGTCATCTATCCATGTTCTCCACAGATGCTGCCTGACCCGCTGAGTTACTCCAGCATGTGTATTTTTTCCCCTCCAAACCAGAGTTCCTGCCTGGTTTACAGCTCCCTGCTGCCACCTTCTGGTGTAGTAGAATCATGCAGCACAGATACAGGCCTTTCGGCCCAACCAAGTTGCCTTACCAAGCTCGTCCCAGTTGCCTTGGCCAGACCTTTCCAAACCATTCCAATCCATGTATCTGTCAAAGTGTCTTTTAAATATTGTAATTGTACCTGCCTCTACAACTTTCACTGACAGCACATTCTACATACCCACCGCCCTCTGTGTGAATAAGTCGCCCCTCAGGTCTCTTTTAAATCTTTCATCTTGCACCTTAACTCTATGCTCTCTAATTGTGGAGGCCCCTTATTGTGGAATAAAGATGACCTTCCACCTTATTTATGCCCCTCTTGGTTTTATAAAGCTCTATATGGTCACCTGTCAGCCTCCCTCGTTCCAAGGGAAAAGACCCAGCCTATCCAGCATCTCCTTATAACTGAAGGCCCTCAGTCCTGACAAAATCCAATTGATTTCTGCAGTATGTCCATCAAACAGCATTACTCATGATCTCAAAAAGCACAAGTGCTGGAGCAACTCAGCAGCTCAGGCAGCATGTCTGGAGGACATGGGTAGATAACGTTTCGGGACGGGACTCTTCAGACCGGCTCGCCTGACCCGCTGAGTTACTCAAGCACATTGTCCCTTTGTAAACCAGCATCTACAATTCCTGTGTCAATATTTTACTTGTGATCTCACTGCAGAAGGAACACTCTTGGTGAGGAGCTGAAGGTGCTGGGACTGAACATCTGATCTCCTGGAGCCATGATGAGTCCTCCAACTCCCTCCATCTCTGTCCACTAGTTGTGACTCCTCTTTTACATGCTTCTGTTCTGCCACAGACAAGTACAACAGGTAGTGCAAAGCAAAAAAAATCCCAGAGTGCAGAATATAGTTTTATAGTATTGCAGCACTAGATCAAGTACAGATTTTAAAAAGTCCAAGGGCCGCAATGAGGTAGGTTGGGAGATGAGGACTACACACTTAGCTTATCAGAGGATTGTTCTGCACACTGCAGTGGGGAAGAAGCTGTCCTGAATCTGGTACTTGTGCATTTTCAAGCTTTAGAGGGATAGGACCAGAGCAGGAGAGATTGGATCCCAGCTGATGAAGTCTCCTCCTGTACTGTAGTATTTCTCTGATTGTCTATTGCGGTGCTCGGCAGTGATGTGACTGGTACTTGGTCATGAATATGAAGGATGAGGTAGATGATGAGATACCTGAGGCTTTGAATCCCTCTCCAGAAGTTCAGAGAATAATCTCAGCTAAGAACCAGCGTAGAACCAAGGACAGACGCTTCTTCCAGGAGATGTTTGTATACATGGCCCGCCTGGAATTATTCTGAGGATGCTCCTGAATGGTTCTGGTTGGATGGTGGTGTTTTACTATGGAGGTGGATTGGTGAAGGAATTCTGCTCTTTGGAGGTTAAAATGTTCTCTTTTCTTGAGTATTTAGTGATGAAGTTAACAATGACTTGCAACTCAAATTGTTCCTTCTGATCAACGGTAGCAGCACGGTGGAGCAGCGGTAGAGTTGCTACCTCACAGCGCCAGAGACCCGGGTTCAATCCTCACTATGCCCACTGTCTGTCTGGAGTTTGTACGTTCTCTCCATGACCGCTTGGCTTTTCTCCAGGAGCTCCGACTTCCACCCACATTCCAAAGCCGTACAGGCTTGTTGGAAAAATGGCTCCTCTTAAATTGCGCCAAGTGTGTTGGAAGTGGATGCGAAAGTGGGATAACATTGAACTAGTGCATCGATGTCTCCCCGTGACTGAAGATGGGCCGGAGACAGTGAGGCAGTCAGTGCCTACATGCTTGAGGGAATGGACAGACAACGTTTAGGGTCAGAACTTTTCACATGTTATATAGGGGAGAGAAAGCTGGATAAGGGAGGTGGGGCAAAGCCTGGCAAGTGATGGGTGGATACAGGTGAGGGGGGTAGATTGATTGATGGGTGGATTACGTGGCAAAGGCTGGAGGTTTGACTGTGGGTTGAATAGGAGGAATCACAGTGGGAGAGAGGCTTTTCCCATTGGGCTGCAGGTGGCGCTAGTGACCTACATACAGCATTGGAGAACCCATAGTTGAGATGGAACCCGGGTGTCTGGCATTGAAAGGTAGCAACTCTACCACCGCACAATTATATTGAGTGTTCTGAAGAAGAGCTGTAGATGTTGTCTATATGGATCTCATGAGGTTCTGCATGAAAGGCTGCTCTGGAAGGTGAATAACATTATAGAGACATTTGGACAGCTATATGGAAAAAAAAAGTTTAGAGGGATATGGGCCAAATGTGGGCAAATGGGACTAGCAAAGATGGAACAGCTTGGCCAGCATGGACACGAGGGCCTAAGGACCTGTTTCCATGCTGTTTCACCGTAAAATAAGGTGTCCAGGGAGGAATTTGATCTCTCTTCTATTCTAGGTAAAGTCTACTCCTAGTTTTGTAATACTGAGTCATACAGCATGGAAGGGTGGAACATTGCAACCTTCACGTGGTCCGCCCTGTTTTGACTAATGCAAACAACTCGACGTGCACAAACGGAAGATCAAATAGAACAAGTTGTCCAACAACTTTATGCCGTGCACGCCGCACGAACGAAGATACAGCATGGAAACAATCTCAGCAAGCCCACCAAGATGCCCCATCTGAGCCAGTCCCATTTGCCTGCATTTGGCCCATATCCATTTAAACATTTCCTATCCATAATATCCACATATACAATTAAATGTCTGGACCATTCTTGGCAGAGAGGGATCCGAGTCCCTTTGGAACAAAAGACTTTGTGCCAGTGAGCACACAATTGTATGGTCTGTTCTGTAATTGTAGCAGGAAACTGAACATAAATACTTGCCTTTACACTCTGCTTTTCACAGTCTTTTTGGAAATGTAGTCAGTGTTGTAACATTCAAAAAGTGACAGCTAATTTGCCCAGAACAAGGTCACGCAGACACAGTGGTATATACGTCACCAGGAATGAGTATTGGCCAGGACACAAAGGACAACTTTGCTGTCCTTCAAAACAATGCCATGAGGTTTAAATGTTTCCTGTTTTGGGTCCAATAATGTTTCTGTGATTATATTGGAGAGGCTGAGCACATTAACTGCAGCCTCCCTGGCAGTCTCGATCCACTGTAATTATCCAACCACCACAACAGATCCAGGCAGGCACCATCTCCCTCATCCTACACTCATCTCTGGAACCTTTGGAGAACAACAACACCTACCTGAGACTCCTATTTAATGAGGATGGGGCTATCATTAACTCCCCACTGCCCACGATAATTCTCAACACCGATGCGTCACATGGAGGTGTTCACCATCCCTTACTACACTTCACGCACACACACGCATGCGCACACTTGCACTCACACACACACACACACTCACACGCGCACACAGACACACACGCACACTCACACGCGCACACAGACACACGCTCTCTCTCACACACACTCACACACACTCACACAGACACAAACACACACACACTCACGTGCACACACACACTCGCACAGACACAGACACACAGACAGACAGACAGACAGACACACGCACACACACATACATACACTCGCACAGACACAGACAGACAGACAGACAGACACACACACACACACACACACACACACACACACACACACACACACACACACACACACACACACACAGCTGTGTAGCCAAATTATGCTCCAATTCCACTCACAACTTTGCAGATGACATCACTGTGATGCACTGGATCTGGACCAATGCTGAGACACCATGCAGATAGAAGATAGAGAACTTAACATGGTGTCATGGCAACAACCCTCAATGTCAGCAAGATGAAGAAATTAGTTGTGTAGGAAGGAACAGCAGGTGCCGTTTTCTACCCAAGATCGACACAAAATGCTGGAGAAACTCAGCGGGTCAAGCAGCATCTCTGGAGAAGAGTGATAGGCGATGTTTTGGGTCCACGTCACGGGGCTGGAAACTGAACATATCCTGAGCTAATTCTGCTACCACCATCATCTATAGCGACAAGTGATGGCTTCCATTGATGGTCGCCGGAAGCTTGCGTCCTTTTCAGGACGGACGATGACAGCAAGGCCAACATTTGTAACAAGATGGACACGAAAAGAAAGAGATCAGTCAGCATCAATGGTGCCGAGGTGGAGCTTCAAGTTTAAGGTATGTCAATTGTCCTGGGCCAACTATGAGGGTATGAGACGTGAATTGGCCAAGATAGACTGGCAATTGATTCTTAAAGGGTTGACGGTGGATGTGCAATGGAAGACATTTAAAGACTGCATGGATGAACTACAACAATTGTTCATCCCAGTTTGGCAAAAGAATAAATCAGGGAAGGTAGTGCATCCGTGGATAACAAGGGAAATCAGGGATAGTATCAAAACAAAAAATGAAGCATACAAATTAGCCAGAAAAAGCAGCCTACCAGAGGACTGGGAGAAATTCAGTCCAGCAGAGGAAGACAAAGGGCTTAATTAGGAAAGGGAAAATAGATTATGAAATAAAACTGGCAGGGAACATAAAAACTGACTGCAAAAGTTTTTATAGATATGTGAAGAGAAAAAGATTAGTTAAAACAAATGTAGGTCGCTTGCAGTCAGAAACAGATGAATTGATCATGGGGAACAAGTAGCAATGTTACAAAATTTTGAGATTTTAAAAATCAAGTCTGCAATTTATCCCATCAGATAAAGCATAAAAAGAAGTTTAATTTGACACCTAATTTACTTTCATATCTTCAGTATTAAGAAAGTTATGGCCATTTTCATACTCGGAAATGAGCATCTTGCTTCCCATTGCCTTTCAATTGACTTAACTCAAAAGCTGTGATCTGGAAAAGTTAAATGTCCATAACATTCTTAAAAATTAAGAGAACTCAATGAAATTTTCAGTTATTATAGATTGAAGCATTCTGAAACAAATATTAAACAATCTTACTTGGATGACCTGAAATTAAAGCATATAATTAGTTAGTTATCTAATTGTAGCTAATTACAAATTTAAATGAGTAGATCTAAACATCTATCAATTTCTTAAGAAAAGATAAACTTTTTAAAAATTGCCTAAGTGTCCAAATAGCATTCACACAATAATCCACAATATAACATAATTTTTAAATCTAATTTTCATGAATTTCTGTGCCAAATGGAAGGATTTTAGTGTTTTATGCCTGTAAATTAATGGCCATTTAAATCAATTAGCGAGTGGGTTTTAGCGGAATGCGGTGGATTGGAACGTTGCGGTTAGCGGTGAAGTCGGGGGGAAAAATACTGGGGGTTCATACATTTTTGGGGACCCCATTTCGCAACATAAAAATATTATTAATGCCTCCCGAAAAAACAACTTTTAATATAAAAATAAACTATTTACCTTTTTTTCTTCCCTACGCAAAATGCTTCCGGTTGTCTGCGGTCACGGCTTTTGAAGGTGATTTTTAAATTACTCTAGTTAATAAATAATCTAGAGTAATTTAAAAATACCACCATTGTTGAAATGTCGGAGCGATTTTTCTTCAGCAACCAAATCGCCCGACATTCATCGATTTGTCCTGCCTGTGGAAAAACGGCACTTTAAGCCCGCCCCCCTATGCAAGGCGCGAAAGTCGCGCACACGGGGCGCGGCAGAAGTGCAGCGCCAGTAAAGGTAAGTTTTGTAACATACCTAGGAACAAGGATATGGCAGACCAATTGAAATAACTACTTTGGTTCTGTCTTCACTAAGGAAGACATAAATAATCTGCCGGAAATAGCAGGGGACCTGGGGTCAAATGAGATGGAGGACTGAGTGAAAACCAGGTTAGCTGGGAAGTGGTGTTAGGTAAATTGAATGGATTAAAGGCCGATAAATCCCCAGGGCCAGATAGGCTGCATCCCAGAGTACTTAAGGAAGTAGCCACAGAAATAGTGGATGCATTAGTGATAATTTTTCAAAACTCTTTAAATTTACTACAGAAATTTACTACTAGTTCCTGAGGATTGGAGGGTAGCTAATGTAAGCCCACTTTTTAAAAAGGGGGGGAGAGAGAAAATGTGGAATCACAGACCAGTTAGTCTAACATCGGTAGTGGGGAAACTGCTAGAGTCAGTTATTAAAGATGGGATAGCAGCACATTTGGAAAGTGGTGAAATCATTGGACAAAGTCAGCATGGATTTACGAAAGGTAAATCATGTCTGACAAATCTTATAGAATTTTTGGAGGATGTAACTAGTAGAGTGGATAAGGGGGAAGCAGTGGATGTGTTATATCTGGACTTTCAGAAGGCTTTCGACAAGGTCCCACATAAGAGATTAGTATACAAACCTAAAGCACACGGTATTGGGGGTTCAGTATTGATGTGGATAGAGAACTAGCTGGCAGACAGGAAGCAAAGAGTAGGAGTAAACGGATCCTTTTCAGAATGGCAGGCACTGACTAGTGGGGTGCCGCAGGGCTCAGTGCTGGGACCCCAGCTATTTACAATATATATTATTGATTTGGACGAGGGAATTGAATGCAACATCTCCAAGTTTGCGGATGACACGAAGCTGGGGGGCAATGTTAGTTGTGAGGAGTATGCTACGAGGCTGCAAGGTGACTTGGATAGGCTGGGTGAGTGGGCAGATGCAGCATAATGTGGATAAATGTGATGTTATCCACTTTGGTGGCAAAAACAGGAAAGTAGACTATTATCTGAATGGTGGTCGATTAGGAGAAGGGGAGATGCAACGAGACCTGGGTGTCATGGTACACAAGTCATGGAAAGTAGGCATGCAGGTGCAGCAGGCAGTGAGGAAAACGAATGGTATGTTAGCATTCATAGCAAAAGGATTTGAGTATAGGAGCAGGGAAGTTCTACTGCAGTTGTACAGGGTCATGGTGTGACCACACCTGGAGTATTGTGTACAGTTTTGGTCTCCAAATCTGAGGAAAGACATTCTTGAACGAAGGCATAAAAAAGCCAAAGACATCCACAGGCGAAGGGTGGAAGACCACTTCAACACGGCGTACACCAGAAGCATGTGGCAGGGTGTCAGGGACATCACTGACTACAAGAGCAGCCCAACCTGCACCCACAGTGATATCACACTGGCTAATGAATTAAACACCTTCTTTGTACACTTTGAAACTGGCAACACCACCAGGAGAGGAAGAACCCAGCCAGGGTGGAGGGACAGGCCTTAACACTGAGCACCCAGGAGCTACAGTGCGCTCTGCGTAGGATCAATCCACGCAATGCTGCAGGCCCGGATGGAGTCCAGGGAAGGGTACTAAAGGACTGTGCTGTACAGCTGGCGGAGGTCTGTGGCTAGAGGGATCAGGGGGTATGGAGAGAAGGCAGGTACGGGATACTGAGTTGGATGATCAGCCATGATCATATTGATCGAAGGGCCGAATGGCCTACTCCTGCACCTATTTTCTATGTTTCTAACTACATTGAAGCTGTGCGTCAAGAGAACACACCTACTTCCTCAGAAGAAGTTCAGCAAGTCTCCAACGACTCTTGCCAACTTCTACAGATGCATGGAAAGCTTTCTATAGGAATGCACCACAGTTTGGTTTGGCAGTAGCTCTGCCCAAGAGTGCTAGAAATTGCAGAGATTTGTCGATGTAGTCTGGTCCATGGCACAGAACAGACTCCTTCCATTGGCTAAATCCACATTCGCACTGCCCCAGGAAAGCACCCAACATAATCCAGGACCATTTTCACAGTCATTCCATTTTCTCCCATCTGTTGCAGAGGATACTAAAGCTGGGAAGGTCATACTGCCAGATTCACGAACAGCTGCTTCCCTGCCCTTACCAGACCACTTAACGGTCTCGCATAAGGTAAGGTTGTCGCCCCCAACTCCTAGTCCAGTTCATAGCGAACTCTGCATTTTGTAAATCTGTGAGTTATCTGTATTGTGGGGTGGGAGATTGCAACCTTCACGTGGTCCGCAATCAACCCAGCCTGCACAATCAAATAAGATCAAATAGAACACGTTGTCCTACAACTTTAGGCTGTGCACGCCGTACGCAAGAAGAAGACGTATTATACACCATAGCGCTAAATCTATACTCTGCACTCTGGTTATTTTTCCCTTTGCACTCACTATCGTACATGTGTATGGGTTAATTGCAGTCATGCACAGTATGATTTGACCAGATAGTTCGCATCTTGGTACAACCGCTGCCAATACCAATGAGTTTATTGTCGTAGGCACCAGAGTGCAATGACATTCCTTGTTCACATGAAACCTACAGAGCAAACAGTATACCAACAGCAAGCATACCAACGAGAGCAGGCGCGTTCCGGGTTCCGCGGCGGGTGTGCGAGCCAGGCCTACTGTCGGTACAGTACAGCACCTGCAGTAGCCGCAGCTCGCTGGGAACATCTGCCTCCATGCGCGGCTCATCAGGAACTTTCTCCGTTCTCTGCTCCTCCGCCCACACCACCCACCAGCCCGAGATCCTGCCCTCAGAATACTCTGATGCTCTTGCAAAGTTTCTTCTGAAAATGTTCAACATTAAAAGCCATGGAAGCTGCCGGGACAGAAGACGGTATCCCACTGAGCGGCGGACTGGCTTGCCAAACAAAAAGGGCTGATGAGCCAAAACCAAAGAGGCCAAAGTCAGGCAACGCCATTGTAGTTGGAGACTCCATTGTGAGAGGTACGGACAGGGGTTTTTGCGGCAACAGACGGGATTCCAGGATGGTGTGCTGCCTTCCTGGTGCCAGGATCCAGGATGTTACGGACAGAGTGCAGACAATCCTCAAGGGCGAAGGTGACCAGCCGGAAGTGGTCGTGCATGTTGGCACAAATGATGTTGGAAAGAAGGAGATGAATTTTTTGCAACGGGACTTCAGAGAGCTCGGAAAAATGCTGAAAAGCAGGACTTCCAGGGTTGTTATCTCCGGTTTGCTTCCAGTTCCTCGTGCTGGCGAGAGCAGGAACAGGGAGATACGGGACCTGAATGTGTGGCTGAGGAACTGGTGCAGGGGGCAGGGATTTAGATTCTTAGATCACTGGGATTTTTTTTATAGTAAGGGGGAACTGTACAAAAGGGACGGATTGCATCTTAACAGGTGGGGGACCAGCATTCTGGCCGGCAGGTTTGCCACTGCTACACGGATGGTTTTAAACTGAATAAGGGGGATGGGGTATCAAATGGGATAGTCGAGGATGGAGTTAGAGGGAAAGAGAGTAAAGCGATGGTTAATGACCCCAGAATTAACGGGGAAGAAAGCTCACAAAGGGATAGGAGAGTATGGCCAAGTGTAATAGGGATCGATGTGAAAGGGGCCACTTGTCAACATAATTGTAGAAGGAGTAAGAGTGTTGTAAAAACAAGCCTGAAGGCGTTGTGTCTCAATGCGAGGAGCATTCGTAATAAGGTGGATGAGTTGAAGGTGCAGATAGCGATTAATGACTATGCTATAGTTGGAATCACGGAGACTTGGCTCCAGGATGACCAAGGCTGGGAGCTGAACATCCAGGGATATTCAATATTCAGGAGGGATAGACGAAAAGGAAAAGGAGGTGGGGTAGCGTTGCTGGTGAGAGAGGAGATTAATGCAATAGAAAGGAAGGACATTAGCGTGGAGGATGTGGAATCGATATGGGTAGAGCTGCGAAACTCTAAGGGGCAGAAAACGCTAGTGGGAACTGTGTACAGGCCACCTAACAGTAGTATTGGAGTTGGGGATGGCATCAAACAGGAAATTAGAAATGCGTGCAACAAGGGTAACACGGTTATAATGGGTGACTTCAATCTGCATGTAGATTGGGTGAATCAAATTGGCAGGGGTGCTGAGGAAGAGGATTTCCTGGAATGTATGCGGGATAGTTTTCTCAACCAACATGTGGAGGAACCAACGAGAGAGCAGGCTATTCTAGACTGGGTATTGAGTAATGAGGAAGGGTTAGTTAGCAGTCTTGTTGTGCGTGGCCCCTTGGGCAAGAGTGACCATAATATGGTTGAGTTCTTCATTAGGATGGAGAGTGACAAAATTAAGTCAGAAACAAGGGTTCTGAACTTGAACAAAGGTAACTTTGAAGGTATGAGATGTGAATTGGCCAAGATAGACTGGCAGGTGATTCTTAAAGGGTTGACAGTGGATGTGCAATGGAAGGTATTTAAAGACTGCATGGATGAAGTACAAAAGTTGTTCATACCAGTTTGGCAAAAGAATAAATCGGGGAAGGTGGTGCATCCATGGATAACAAGGGAAATCAGGGATAGTATAAAAACAAAAGATGAGGCATACAAATTTGCCAGAAAAAGCAGCCTACCGGAGGACTGGGAGAAATTCAGAATCCAGCAGAGGAGGACAAAGGGCTTAATTAGGAAAGGGAAAATAGATTATGAAAGGAAACTGGCAGGGAACATAAAAACTGACTGCAAAGGTTTTTATAGATATGTAAAGAGAAAGAGACTAGTTAAAACAAATGTTGGTCCCTTGCAGTCAGAAACAGGTGAATTGATCATGGGGAACAAGGACATGGCAGACCAATTGAATAACTACTTTGGTTCTGTCTTCACTAAGGAAGACATAAATAATCTGCCGGAAATAGCAGTGGAACGGGGGTCAAATAAGATGGAGGAACTGAGTGAAATCCAGGTTAGCCGGGAGGTGGTGTTGGGTAAATTGAACGGATTGAAGGCCGATAAATCCCCAGGTCCAGATAGTCTGCATCCCAGAGTACTCAAGGAGGTAGCCACAGAAATAGTGGATGCATTAGTGATAATTTTTCAAAATTCCTTAGATTCTGGAGTAGTTCCTGAGGATTGGAGGGTAGCTAATGTAACCCCACTTTTTAAAAAAGGAGGGAGAGAGAAAGCGGGGAATTACAGACCAGTTAGTCTAACATCGGTAGTGGGGAAACTGCTAGAGTCAGTTATTAAAGATGGGATAGCAGCGCATTTGGAAAGTGGTGAAATCATTGGACAAAGTCAGCATGGATTTACGAAAGGTAAATCATGTCTGACAAATCTGATAGAATTTTTCGAGGATGTAACTAGTAGAGTGGATAAGGGAGAACCAGTGGATGTGTTATATCTAGACTTTCAGAAGGCTTTCGACAAGGTCCCGCATAAGAGATTAGCATACAAACTTAAAGCACACGGTATTGGGGGTTCAGTATTGATGTGGATAGAGAACTGGCTAGCAGACAGGAGGCAAAGGGTAGGAGTAAACGGGTCCTTTTCAGAATGGCAGGCAGTGACTAGTGGGGTGCCGCAAGGCTCAGTGCTAGGACCCCAGCTATTTACAATATATATTAATGATTTGGACGAGGGAATTCAATGCAACATCTCCAAATTTGCAGATGATACCAAGCTGGGGGGTATAGTTAGGTGTGAGGAGGATGCTTGGAGGCTGCAGGGTGGTTTGGATAGGCTGAGTGAATGGGCAGATGCATGGCAGATGCAGTACAATGTGGATAAATGTGAGGTTATCCACTTTGGTGGCAAAAACATGAGGGTAGACTATTATCTGAATGGTGGCAGATTAGGTAAGGGGGAGATGCAACGAGACCTGGGTGTCATGGTGCACCAGTCATTGAAAGTAGGCATGCAGGTGCAGCAGGCAGTGAAGAAAGCAAATGGTATGTTAGCATTCATAGCGAAAGGATTTGAGTATAGGAGCAGGGAGGTTCTACTGCAGTTGTACAGGGTTTTGGTGAGGCCACACCTGGAGTACTGCGTACAGTTTTGGTCTCCAAATCTGAGGAAAGACATCCTTGCCATAGAGGGGGTACAGAGAAGATTCACCAGACTGATTCCTGGGATGTCAGGACTTTCATATGAGGAAAGATTGGATAGACTCGGTTTGTACTCGATGGAATTTAGAAGATTGAGGGGGGATCTTATAGAAACTTACGAAATTCTTAAGGAGTTGGACAAGCTAGATGCTGGAAGATTGTTCCCGATGTTGGGGGAGTCCAGAACAAGGGGTCACAGTCTAAGGATAAGGGGGAATTTCTTTAGGACCGAAATGAGGAAAACATTCTTTACACAGAGAGTGGTGAGTCTCTGGAATTCTCTGCCACAGAAGGTAGTTGAGGCCAGTTCATTGGCTATATTTAAGAGGGCGTTAGATGTGGCACTTGTGGCTAAAGGGATCAGGGGGTATGGAGAGAAGGCAGGTACGGGATACTGAGTTGGATGATCAGCCATGATCACATTGAATGGCGGTGCAGGCTCGAAGGGCCGAATGGCCTACTCCTGCACCTATTTTCTATGTTTCTATGTTTCTATGTCATAAAACCTGGGTTTCCAAAGCAGACACAGCCCCCCAGCCAAACACTGCACGCACACACAATGCTCTTTGTTAAAATTCACCCCATTGGTAACAAATTGTAATTGGAACTTTAACAAAGATTGCATTCAGAGAAAATAGTTTTTCACTGTATATCTCTATCAAAATAACCTTAATTTTATAAACTACCATTACATTTCTTCCTTGGTCCTCTGCTGTAGTTGGAATGATGTCAACTTTCCCTATAGTTACATTCATGGGAAGGCTGTGTTAGGAGCAGACTATTCCTCACAAACCTGGGCCTGGCCCAGTGATCAGTGGCGGATATTTGATTAGCTGTGAGCAATCCCGTGTCATGTTACTACCAGAAGGGCAGCTTTAAATGCAAGTCGCATCCACATGCTGCTGCCTCCCTGTGTAACATGTATCTGAGTATTACCAGTGGGAATTGTATCAAACCGTCAGCAATGACAGAGCTCAGGTTATTAGTTTTGTCTAAGTTGCATTTATCAAAATGTAACTTGAATTGAACTGAAATAAAGATCGGCCAAACCTTTGATTCTAGCTGGAGACACAAGAGATGCTGGATTGTAGAGCAACTCAGCGGGCCAGGCAGCGCCTGTGGAGGGAATGAGGGAAGACATTTTGGGTCGTGAATGGTGACTATCAACTAGGATTAAGATTAAGGACATTTAAACCAGGTGGGTCTCAACCATAGGGATTCCATGCAAACCCTCATCTGGGCCTTCCTTCACTTGAGACATAGTTTGTGCTCCCTCCACTTCAAGAATAGTTGATATAATAAAACAAAAAGCAATCTGCTGGAGGAACTCTGCAACATCTGTGGAGGCAAAGAAATTATTCCTAGTTTACGTCAGGGCCCTGCATCAGCAGTTTGTTCCCACATCTGTCTCTTGCTTCTTGTGATGACATAATAATAACTCCTTCTTACACCTTGCCTTCCTTATCTCCTACTCACCTGGAATAGTATTCCCAGCCATCTCCAGGCTTCTGCTTGCCACTCTCTTCGATAGTTACATCTGTTGAGCAACTTGGCTACCTCCGACAAACCTGCTAGCATTTATTTTGAGAGGACTAGAATACAAACACAGGGATGTAGTGCTGAGACTCTATAAGGCACTGGTCATTTGGAATATTGTGAGCAATTTTGTGCCCCATAACTGAGGAAAGATGAGCTGCCATTGGAGAGGGTCCAGAGGAGGTTTACAACAATGATCCCAGGAATGATTGGATTAACTTATGATGAGCGTTTGATGGCACTGGGCCTGTACATGCTAGAGTTCAGAAGGATGAAGGGGCTTCTCCTTGAAACTTACAGAATAGTGAAAGGCTTGGATAGAGTGGATGTGGAGAGGATGTTTCCACTAGTGGGAGAGTCTCGGACCAGCCACAGCCTCAGAATAAAAGGATGTTCCTTTAGGAAGGAGATGAGGAGGAATTTCTTTAGTCAGAGGGTGGTGAATCTGTGGAATTCATTGCCACAGAAGGCTGTGAAGGCCACGTCAATGGAAATTTTTAAGGCAGAGATTGAAAGATTCTTGAAGTACGGGTGTCAGGGGTTATGGGGAGAAGGCAGGAAAATGAGGTTGAGAGGGAAAGATAGATCAGCCATGATTGGATGGTGTAGACTTGATGGTCCGAATGGCCTAATTCTGCTCCGATCACTTATGAAACCCCTCACAGGCCCATGACCCTAGCGTGCATTTAGCACGTCCACACTCCGCCCTCTTCCTATCTCTCGTCCATCCTCTTCTCCGCCACTTGACACGTGACTGGACCTCAGCACCACATTTTTTTTTTTATTTTTTTAAATTTCAAAATAGACTTTATTCGAGTAATAAATATATACAATACATCAACCGTGCGAAAAAAATCCATCCGACATTTCCGGAGGCTATACAAATGTCTCCATACAGTCTATATACATTTTTCAAATTTCACGAATCGATCCCCCACCCGTGCCACTCATGTGGCCCCTCGGCATGGGATACCTTCCCTTATTTTGAGGGGCGTCTCCACCATACAGTGCCCCCCATGTCCAGCAGCGGAAGGACCTTAGACTGTGGCCCTCCCCCACCGAGCCTTGGCGTTGGCTACACCGAGCTTCAGTGCGTCCCTCAGCACGTACTCCTGCAGTCTGCAGTGGGCCAGTCGGCAACATTCCCCGACGGACATCTCGCTCTGCTGGGTGGTGAACAACGCTCGGGCAGACCAGAGAGCGTCTTTCACCGAGTTGATAACCCTCCAGCAGCGCTTGATGTCAGTCTCTGAATGTGTCCCTGGGAACAGTCCGTAAATCACAGAGTCCTCTGTGACGGAGCTGTTTGGAATAAAGCGTACCAGGGACCCTTGCATTTTTCTCCAGACTCTTTGGGCAAATCCACACTCTGCAAAGAGGTGGGCAACCGTCTCCACTCCATAGCAGCCGTCCCGAGGGCAGCGTGCGCTGGTAGTGAGGTTCCGACGGTGCAGGAAGGATCTGACTGGGAGGGCTCCCCTCACCGCCAGCCAAGCCAGGTCTTGGTGCTTGTTGGTGAGTTCTGGCGATGAGGCATTTTGCCAGACAAGCTGGGCAGTCTGCTCAGGAAACCACGCCACCGGGTCCATCGAGTCTTTTCCCTGCAGTGCCTGCAGGACATTCTGTGCTGACCACTGCCCAATGGACATGTGGTCAAAGGTGTTGGTCCGGAAGAACCTTTCCACAGACGACAGATGGGGCGGCAGTGACCAGCTCTGGCACATTGCGTGGCATCTGCGCCAGGCCCATCCTTCGCAACACCGGGGACAGGTAGAACCTCAGCAAGTAGTGACACTTGGTGCCCACGTGCCTTGGCTCTACACTCCTCCTGATGCAGCCACACACGAAGGTGGCCATCAGGATGAGGGCGACGTTGGGCACGCTTTTAACCCCGTTGTCTGCTGACTTGTACATTGTGGCCCGTTGCACCCGGTCCATCCTCGACCCCCAGATGAACTGGAAGACGGCCCGGGTGATTCCTGTGGCGTAGGAAGGGGGGACAGGCCACACCTGTGCCAAGTACAGCAGGCCCGAGAGCACCTCACACCTGATGACCAAATTCTTTCCCGTTATGGAGAGGGAGCATTGCCTCCACAGCTCCAGCTTCTTCCCCACCCTGGCTATCCGCTCCAGCCAATTCTTGTTACACGCCTCAGCCCCCCCGAACCAGATCCCCAGCACCTTCAAGAAGTCAGGCTTGATGGTGAACGGGACGGAAGATCTGTCGGGCCAGTTGCCAAAGAGCATGGCCTCGCTCTTCCTGCGGTTCACCCTGGCTCCCGTGGCCGACTCAAACTGGTCGCAGATACTAATCAATCTGCGGACCGACCCTGGATCCGAGCAGAAGACAGCGACATCGTCCATGTACAGGGAGGTCTTTACTTGAATGCCCCCACTGCCGGGCAGTGTCACTCTAAAGCTCGCATCCTTCCTGATGGATTCGGCAAAAGGTTCAATACAGCAGACAAACAAGACAGGGGAGAGAGGGCAACCCTGCCTGACTCCAGACCTTACAGGGAAACTGTCTGATTCCCACCCATTGATTTGGACTGCACTACGGATGTCGGTGTAGAGCAGATTGATCCAATTCCTGATTCCCTCCCCAAAACCCATTTTGGAGAGCACGTCCCTCATGTACGTGTGCGAAATCCTGTCAAAGGCCTTCTCCTGGTCCAAGCTGACTAGGCAGGCATCCACCCGTCTGTCCTGCACGTAGGCGATGGTATCTCTCAGCAGCGCTAGGCTGTCTGAGATTTTCCTGCCAGGTACAGCACAAGTTTGGTCCGGGTGGATCACCTGTCCCAGAGCAGACTTGACCCGGTTGGCGATGGCCTTAGACAGGATCTTGTAGTCTACATTCAAGAGTGTTATGGGTCTCCAATTCTTTATGTCCTTCATCTCCCCCTTCTGCTTGTAGATTAGGGTGATGTTGCCTTTCCTCATGGAGTCTGACATGCTACCAGCTAGAAGCATGTCGTTGTACACTTCTAGCAGGTCCGGGCCCATCCAGTCCCACAGAGCCGAATACAACTCGGCCGGTAAGCCATCGCTTCCGGGAGTTTTACCCGAGTCAAAGGAACGGATGGAGCCAGTCAGCTCCTCTAGGGTCAGTGGTTGGTCCAGACTCTCCCGCTTGCTGTCCTCCAAGACCTCCGTGATCGAGGACAGGAAGTTCTGGGAGGAGGTACTGTCTATGGCCTTTTGGTCATACAAATCTGTGTAAAAGGATTTGCAGATCCTCAGCATGTCTGTGTGTGAGGATGCTACCGAGCCGTCCTCCTCCCTAAGGCTGTTCATCACAGAGCTCCCCCTGTGAACCTTATGGAAGAAGAAACGTGAGCACGTCTCATCCTGCTCCACATGGCGGACCCTGGATCGGAAGATGATCTTGGAGGATTCAGAGGTAAAGAGCCGAGCTTGCCGGTCCTTCACGTCTCTAAGTTCCTCCTTCACATCCACCCCTCTCGACTGCAGAAGGAGCAGTTGTTGCAAATCTGTCTGGAGTTGGCACAATTCCCTCTGACTCTGTCTTGCTCTCTGAACCCCTTTACTTATGAAGAACCTCTTAATGTTCTCCTTGGTTGCTTCCCACCAGAGTGTCGGGGAGTCAAAGAGGGGCTTCACCGTTCTCCAACATGCGTAGTCCCTCTTTAGCTCCTCGATGTTCTCTGGGGTCAACAGCTTCATGTTTAACTTCCACGTCCCTCTGCCTGCCTTCCGGTCCTCCTGTAGGTGACAGGAAGCCTGAAGGAGGCAGTGGTCGGAGAAGAACATCGGCGTGAGGTCAGTGTGTCTCACCGTGACGGCCTTCGTCGTGAAGACAAAGTCTATCCGAGATCGGGCTAAACCGTCCGATCTCGACCAGGTGAACCGTGGCTGGGACCCGCCTGCAGGGTCGCTGAAGGCATCGCGCAGCTTTGCATCCTTTACCATATCCCTCAGGTACTTGGACGTGCTGTCCAGTCTGCTGTCGGCACTGCCGGATCGTCCAGCCGCATCAATGATGCAGTTGAAGTCACCGGCCAGAACGAGCTGCCGGGACGTGGCCAGCAGCACTGGGAGCTGCTGGAGAACGGCCAGCCTCTCGCTCTGCGTGGGTGAGCATACACATTAATCAGCCGGAGCGGAGAGCCACGGTACATAACATCCACCACAAGGAGCCGCCCCCCAACCACCTCCCTAACCTCAGTGATGGCGAAGTTCCCTCCCCGCAGCAAAATCCCCAGGCCGGAAGCACGACAGTCATTGCCCCCCGACCACACCGACAGTCCGTGGGGCCACCATCGCGACCACCCCCGATAGCAGCGGAGGTGTGGCAGCCCGCACTCCTGAAGAAATGTCACATCTGCCTTGACCTTGGCCAGGTACTGTAAGGCGTTCACACATCGCGCAGTGCTCTTTATACTGCGCACGTTTAAAGATGCCAGTTTGAGCTCCATTGTCTTTAGAGTCACTGACCATTTCCGTGTCCCCTCATTCCCACCGTTTCGGTGAATTGCCTCAGCTTTCCTGGGCTCAGGAATCCAGCGATGAGGTGGGTTTCTGGTGGCGCAACCAGTGGTGTCGTTGAGGGGGGCCTTCTCGTTCCACCCCCTTTCGGGCACACGGCTTCCTCCGTCTCCTGTAGCTGGGTCACGGTGGCTGGTTCACTGCTCCCGGTCGCCCGGAGCTGGGGCCCATCGGCCGTTGCGCTGCTCCCGGTTGCCCGGAGCTGGGGCCCATTGGCTGCTGTGATGATCCCTGTCTCCAGGGGCTGGAGCCCCTCGACCGTTTCACTGCTCCCGATGTCCTGGGCCTGGGGCCCCTCGACCGCTGCACTGCTCCTGGTGTCCTGGGGTTGGGGCCCTTCCGCCGCTTCTCTGTTCTCGGTCTCCTGGGGCCGGGTTGTGATCGTCGTGGCCTCTCTCTTCTCTTCCCCCGTTTTCCTCCTCTGTCTCTCTCGTTGGGACTTCCCGGTCGCCTCATCCTCCGACGAAGAGGAGAGATTGCTGCCTTCTGTAATAGAAAGACATCTTTTTATTTGTTTGCTTTTAGACTTACCAGTCCTTTGTGGCCTCGGCTCCTTGGGCTGAACCCTCAGCTTCTTGTAGGACACTGTTGTCCACTTCTCCTTCTGTTCCTCCTCCTCCATCGACTCTCCCTCCTGGGCAAGATGCTGGGCGTCTCCTTCTGGCACTTGGGGCTTCAAGGTGGTTGGGCTGTCCTCATCTGCGTTTCCTTTCTCTGCTGGGGTCTTGGTAGTGGTGGGGGGTGCTTCGCCCACCTTGGGGGTGCTGGCAGCAGCCCCTCTTGTCGCCTGTGCAGAAGTGCAGGCTCTTTTAGGGCAAGCCCTGTAAAGGTGGCCTGCCTCCCCGCACAGGTTGCAGTTCTTGCTGGCCTGACAGTCCTTTGTCTCGTGGCCCTCCATTCTGCAGTTTTTGCAGACAACTGCTGTGCATTGGGCCATCACATGCCCAGGCTTGTTGCATTTCCTGCACAGCCTGGGTTGCCCTACGTAGCTGAGGTAGCCTCGGTTTCCTCCAATCGCAAAAACCGAGGGGGGGTGGACAATTTCTCCGTCTTTGTCCACCCTGAGCTTCACCTTGATTTGCCTCTTGCTTGTCCAAATTCCATGCATGTCCTTCACGTCCACACAGTTCTCTGTTCCCTCAACGTAGCGAGCAAGGAAGGTGAGGACATCGACTACCGGCACATGTGGGTTGAACATGTGCACCGTGATCAACCTTTCCTTCTGGGTGGGGAGGGTGAAGAGCGGCTGCACTTTGAGCAGCGACAGCGGAGCTTCATTCCCCCTCTCCCGAAAGTCTTCCATCACCTTCTGCCATCCCGTCGGATACTTGAAGGTAACGTCAAAATATCCGTTACCTGGGAAATCCTGGAGGCAGTAGATGTCCTTAGCCTCAAATTTGAGGGCCCCTAGCAAGACCTTCTTGACGAACAGGTCTCTTGAAAAGAGGGTCCCCTCGCTGATGTCCTTCACGCTTATTCTCAGGGTATTGCGAATACCCTGTACTCCTGCTCCTGCTGACATTGTGGCTAAAGGTGTTAGGTTGGTTACCCAACCAGCATGCATCCACCTCTAAGCCTGCAGCCACAACTCCTCGTCTCCAAGTCCGCTCCGCAATCCACGGCCCTTGTCCCAAAGGGACCGCCAGAACCGTTCTAATAGGAACAGATAGTCTCTTTCACTTCTTCAAGTGTAAGAACAGATACTACACTTGATCTTAGCCAAAAGGCCGAGAAGCGACAAATTGCTACAAATTAATGCAACAGGTAAGGATAAACCTCACTGACGACCTCAGCACCACATGCCTACTCTCTCCCCAGTCCTCGTGTGGAGGGCGTGCATAGCCTAAAGTTGTTGCACAACTTGTTCTATTTGATGTTAAAGAAGGAACTGCAGATGCTGGAGAATCGAGGGTTACACAAAAAGCTGGAGAAACTCAGCGGGTGCAGCAGCATCTAAGGAGAGTATGCTGCTGCACCCGCTGAGTTTCTCCAGCTTTTTGTTCTATTTGATCTTCTGTTTGTGCACGTTGGGTTGATGGCATTAGTCGAAACAGGGCGGACCACGTGAAGGTTGCGACCTTCGACCCCCCCCCCCCAGCCCTCCTGGAGCGTTTGAAATGTATTTATTCCTTCTCAACTGTACTGACCGCTCATCTTGTTATAAGGCTTCCTCAGGCCGCAGGGATCTCATCCCTAGTGCCCCTCCCCCACTATCTACCAAATCTGTTTGACTCAGCGTGACTTTAATCTTCCCCCAGAGACTGTTGCTCGAGCTATTGGAGGACCAGTTCCACCCTGGGCCAGTGAAGCTCACCCTCACCAGGGATATATCCTGACATTCTATACTCGTTGGGAAAAGAGCCCCAGTTGGGCAGCGGCAACCCCCAGTGGAGGTAACACCACCGGTGTTGCTGCCTCACAGCGCCAGACCCCGGCTCAATCCTGACTACGTGTGTTGGCTGTGTGCAGTTAGCACGTTTTCCCTGTGACCACGTGGGTTTTCCCCGGGTGCTCCGGTTTCCTCCCACACTCCAAAGACGTGCAGGTTTGCAGGCTACTTGGTTTCGGTAAAACCTGTGTGTAGGATAGTGCTAGTGTGTGGGCTGGTCGCTAGTGGGCGAAGGGCCAGTTTCCGCGCTGTATTTCTAAACTAGATTGCAGACAATCTTCATTGACCGGAGTTAAGGCCGAGCGTGTTTTTCATTGTCAGATGTAGCGACAACAGGACAACGAAGTTCATTCCTGCTGCAGCTTACAGGCCGATAAATGCCACGCAACACTGGTATATATACAATCATTTATCATTATTATACCAGATAACAGTCCTCATCGGCGGCCATGAGTATGACTGTCCTCTCCTCTCCACAGGGCCGTCTACTTGTTGGTTTGGAGCTGTCTGTAGAGGCCGATTACATTAATAATCATTATACCAGCTAACAGTAAAATAGCAACAAAAACTATGTCCCGGGTGCAGCCGAAGTCACCGTCCATAGAAGGTCACAGTTACTGAGGGCAGCGTGGTGCAGTGTTCAAGAGCCTGATAGTTGCTGGCAAGCAGCTCCTGAACCTGGACGTTACAGTTTTCAGGTTCCTGCACCTTATTCCCGATGGTAGCAGCAAGATGGGAGTGTGGGGCCATGATGTGGGTGGGAGTGTGGTCAGGGTGATGTGGGTAGGAGTGTGGTCAGGGTGGTGTGGGTGGGAGTGTGGTCAGGGTGGCGTGGGTGGGAGTGTGGTCAGGGTGGCGTGGGTGGGAGTGTGGTCAGGGTGGCGTGGGTGGGAGTGTGGTCAGGGTGGCGTGGGTGGGAGTGTGGTCAGGGTGGCGTGGGTGGGAGTGTGGTCAGGGTGGCGTGGGTGGGAGTGTGGGAGAGGGTGGCGTGGGTGGGAGTGTGGGAGAGGGTGGCGTGGGTGGGAGTGTGGGAGAGGGTGGTGTGGGTGGGAGTGTGGGAGAGGGTGGTGTGGGTGGGAGTGTGGGAGAGGGTGGTGTGGGTGGGAGTGTGGGAGAGGGTGGTGTGGGTGGGAGTGTGGTCAGGGGTGGCGTGGGTGGGAGTGTGGTCAGGGTGGCGTGGGTGGGAGTGTGGTCAGGGTGGCGTGGGTGGGAGTGTGGTCAGGGTGGCGTGGGTGGGAGTGTGGGAGAGGGTGGCGTGGGTGGGAGTGTGGGAGAGGGTGGTGTGGGTGGGAGTGTGGGAGAGGGTGGTGTGGGTGGGAGTGTGGGAGAGGGTGGCGTGGGTGGGAGTGTGGTCAGGGTGGCGTGGGTGGGAGTGTGGTCAGGGTGGCGTGGGTGGGAGTGTGGTCAGGGTGGCGTGGGTGGGAGTGTGGTCAGGGTGGCGTGGGTGGGAGTGTGGTCAGGGTGGTGTGGGTGGGAGTGTGGTCAGGGTGGCGTGGGTGGGAGTGTGGTCAGGGTGGCGTGGGTGGGAGTGTGGTCAGGGTGGCGTGGGTGGGAGTGTGGTCAGGGTGGCGTGGGTGGGAGTGTGGGGAGGGTGGCGTGGGTGGGAGTGTGGTCAGGGTGGCGTGGGTGGGAGTGTGGTCAGGGTGGCGTGGGTGGGAGTGTGGTCAGGGTGGCGTGGGTGGGAGTGTGGTCAGGGTGGCGTGGGTGGGAGTGTGGTCAGGGTGGCGTGGGTGGGAGTGTGGTCAGGGTGGCGTGGGTGGGAGTGTGGTCAGGGTGGCGTGGGTGGGAGTGTGGTCAGGGTGGCGTGGGTGGGAGTGTGGGAGAGGGTGGCGTGGGTGGGAGTGTGGGAGAGGGTGGCGTGGGTGGGAGTGTGGGAGAGGGTGGTGTGGGTGGGAGTGTGGGAGAGGGTGGTGTGGGTGGGAGTGTGGGAGAGGGTGGCGTGGGTGGGAGTGTGGGAGAGGGTGGCGTGGGTGGGAGTGTGGTCAGGGTGGCGTGGGTGGGAGTGTGGTCAGGGTGGCGTGGGTGGGAGTGTGGTCAGGGTGGCGTGGGTGGGAGTGTGGTCAGGGTGGCGTGGGTGGGAGTGTGGGAGAGGGTGGCGTGGGTGGGAGTGTGGGAGAGGGTGGCGTGGGTGGGAGTGTGGGAGAGGGTGGTGTGGGTGGGAGTGTGGGAGAGGGTGGTGTGGGTGGGAGTGTGGGAGAGGGTGGCGTGGGTGGGAGTGTGGCCAGGGTGGCGTGGGTGGGAGTGTGGTCAGGGTGGCGTGGGTGGGAGTGTGGTCAGGGTGGCGTGGGTGGGAGTGTGGTCAGGGTGGCGTGGGTGGGAGTGTGGGAGAGGGTGGCGTGGGTGGGAGTGTGGGAGAGGGTGGCGTGGGTGGGAGTGTGGGAGAGGGTGGCGTGGGTGGGAGTGTGGGAGAGGGTGGCGTGGGTGGGAGTGTGGGAGAGGGTGGTGTGGGTGGGAGTGTGGGAGAGGGTGGCGTGGGTGGGAGTGTGGTCAGGGTGGCGTGGGTGGGAGTGTGGTCAGGGTGGCGTGGGTGGGAGTGTGGTCAGGGTGGCGTGGGTGGGAGTGTGGTCAGGGTGGCGTGGGTGGGAGTGTGGTCAGGGTGGCGTGGGTGGGAGTGTGGTCAGGGTGGCGTGGGTGGGAGTGTGGGGAGGGTGGCGTGGGTGGGAGTGTGGTCAGGGTGGCGTGGGTGGGAGTGTGGTCAGGGTGGCGTGGGTGGGAGTGTGGTCAGGGTGGCGTGGGTGGGAGTGTGGTCAGGGTGGCGTGGGTGGGAGTGTGGTCAGGGTGGCGTGGGTGGGAGTGTGGTCAGGGTGGCGTGGGTGGGAGTGTGGTCAGGGTGGCGTGGGTGGGAGTGTGGGAGAGGGTGGTGTGGGTGGGAGTGTGGTCAGGGTGGTGTGGGTGGGAGTGTGGTCAGGGTGGTGTGGGTGGGAGTGTGGTCAGGGTGGTGCGGGTCTCTGATGCTGCCTTTTGAATTTCTATTCTACTTTCATTTCCATCCCCTCCCCCCACACTCCCACCCACACCACCCTGAAGGGGGTGGGGGAAGTGGAGGGAGGAGGGTGGGTGGGTGGGTGGGTGTGGGGCGAGGGGGTGGGGGGAGGGGGTGGGAGAGAGGGTGGGTGTGGGGCGAGTGGTGGGGGAGGGTGGGGTAGGGGGAGGGTGGGTGTGGGGCGAGGGGGGTGGGTGTGGGGCGAGGGGGGTGGGTGGGTGGGGTGGGTGTGGGGCGAGGGGGATGGGGGAGGGGGAGGGGGTGGGAGGGAGGGTGGGGTGTGGGGCGAGGGGGTGGGGGGAGGGTGGGTGTGGGGCGAGGGGGTGGGTGGGGGTGGGTGGGTGTGGGGCGAGGGGGATGGGGGAGGGGGGTGGGAGGGAGGGTGGGTGTGGGACGAGGGGGTGGGGGGAGGGTGGCCGCGCCAGGAGCCTCCTGTCATCGCCCCCCAGCTGTCCCCCGAGCCAGTGACCATTGGGAGCTTGTGGAACACCTGCTCCAGGGAGCGCACGTCTCTCTCCACAGCCACGCACAGTAATATTCCCTTAAATAACTGTTGCTCTGACAACTGTGTGTATAAATATAATGCTAAATTAATTTTAAAATCTGACATGAAAAGAATCAAATTTAAATTAAATGCAATTCTTAAACTGTATTGCATTTCCTCCAAAACTCTGACGCTGATGAGAATGAAAATATTTTTGGCTTTCCAGCCGGTGGAATTGGCGCTGCGTTTTGTACTAAAATATTACCCAAGAATGTGGGACTGACTGAATTCACCAATTTATCTCCACGTTGTTTGTTGTCAACTGGGCTCATCCCCATGGGGTGGAGGGCGATTCCAGCCCCTGGTGGGGTCATTGTTCTGACAATGGTAGCGGTCTCCATAAACCTCCTGTAATATGCAGCCAAGCTCTCCCAATACAATGCTTCACACCAGAAGTGTGCAAATGGAAACTGAAACATCTGTTTCTCGTCATTGTTTTAAATGATAAATTAACAGCTTGATGCGCGGCCAATGTGAGATCGGTCGATGAGTTGAGTTGGTAAATAGACACAGCTAAAGCCCGCACCCATTACCCTTCCTTCTCCCCTCACCTCCCTCCCCCCAGCCACCCTTACACCCCCTTCCCAACGCACCCCCCGTGCCCATCTATGTCTGTCTTCCCATCTCTACAGTCCCTCCCTCTACAACTTCTTGATTCACGCATCCCCTCCCACCCAAAACTCCCCAGGTACTTTCCCAAAAAATTGCAGCCCTCACCTCCATCCAAGGACCCTGACAGCTCTTCCAGGTGAGACACATGTTCACATGCACTTTCTCTAATCCCAACAGCTGTTTTTTTCCTGCTCCCATTGGTGCTTCATTGACAACGGTGGGACCAAGCGTGGATCGGCAACCGCTGGCGTGTGGAACACGAGCGCTCGGTCCGCCGACGCCGACTACATCCCGGTTGTTTACCCCATTCCCAAACCGACCGTTCTGTCCAGGGCCTCCTCCATTGCCAGAGTGAGGTCACGCCCACCCCAGTGGTATGAACATTGAAGTCTTCAACAACCTAACCTTCCTCCCCCCCCTTCTTCTCCCCGCATCCCGTTTCATAGAAACATAGAAACATAGAAATTAGGTGCAGGAGTAGGCCATTCGGCCCTTCGAGCCTGAACCGCCATTAAATATGATCATGGCTGATCATCCAACTCAGTATCCCGTACCTGCCTTCTCTCCATACCCTCTGATCCCTTTAGCCACAAGGGCCACATCTAACTCCCTCTTAAATATAGCCAATGAACTGGCCTCAACTACCCTCTGTGGCAGAGAGTTCCAGAGACCCACCACTCTCTGTGTGAAAAAAATCCTTCTCATCTCGGTCCTAAAGGATTTCCCCCTTATCCTTAAGCTGTGACCCCTTGTCCTGGACCTCCCCAACATCGGGAACAATCTTCCTGCATCTAGCCTGTCCAACCCCTTAAGAATCTTGTAAGTTTCTATAAGATCCCCTCTCAATCTCCTAAATTCTAGAGAGTATAAACCGAGTCTATGCAGTCTTTGTTCATAAGACAGTCCTGACATCCCAGGAATCAGTCTGGTGAACCTTCGCTGCACTCCCTCTATGGCAATAATATCCTTCCTCAGATTTGGAGACCAGAACTGTACGCAATACTCCAGGTGTGGCCTCACCAAGACCCTATACAACTGAAGTAGAACCTCCCTGCTCCTATACTCAAATCGAAGTTTCCTCATCCTGGTGCCCACCCAACACCCCCCCCCCCCCCCACGAGCCCTATCCCCCCCCATCATATTCCCCCATATCCCCCCCCCCCCGCTTCACATTTCACTTCTCTTTAAATACTATGTTAATCCTCGAGTCCGCTTCTGTCACCCCTTTCCCTGCTCTTCATCTCAGCTTTTGCCCTCTCATCTGCCAGTCACCACCCCCCCTCACCTGTATCCACCTATCACTTGCCAGACTTTGTCCCCCTCCCCCCCCCCCCCCCCAAACTACACGGAGGTCCCGATACGAATCGTGACTGTCCGTTGTCACCAGAGATGCTGCCTGACCGCCGAGTTACTCCAGCGCTTTCCCCACGCAGGTAACTCCGGGTAGTGACCAGTCGCCGCTGTGAGGGGGGAGGGGGAGGGATGGGGGAGGGGAGGGATGGGGGAGGGGAGAGAGGGGGGGAGAAAAAGCGGGGGGAGAGAGGGGGGGGAGAGAGAGAGAGGGGGGGGGGAGAGAGGGGGGGGAGAGGGGGGGGGGGAGAGAGGAGGGGGGGGGAGAGAGGAGGGGGGGGAGAGAGGAGGGGGGGGGAGAGAGGGGGGGGGAGAGAGGGGGGGGGAGAGGGGGGGGTGGGGGAGAGGGGGGGGGGGGAGGAGAGGGGGGAGAGAGGGGGGGGGGAGAGAGAGGGGGGGGAGAGAAGGGGGGGGAGAGAAGGGGGGGGGAGAGAAGGGGGGGGAGAGAAGGGGGGGGAGAGAGGGGGGGGGAGAGAGAGGGGGGGGGAGAGAGAGGGGGGGGAGAGAGAGGGGGGGGGAGAGAGAGGGGGGGGGAGAGAGGGGGGAGGGGAGGAGAGGGGGGGGGGAGAGAGGGGGGGGGGAGAGAGGGGGGGGAGAGAGGGGGGGGAGAGAAGGGATGTGAACGGGGGGAGGTTGAGAGAAGGGGAGTTGAGGGAAGGTGGGTGGGGGGGTGAGGACTTGAGGCTCCGCTGGCGGCTCCCCTCTCTCCCAGGCCAGCGGGCGGTGGTGCCTTGTCCCTGCGGCAGGGCCGGGCGGTGCTGCCGGCTCCACCCCGCCGCTCGGTGCCCCTATCCGGCCCGTGGGCGGGCCCTGGGCCGCTATAAGAGCGGTGTCGGCGGCGGCAGCACGGCTGCTCCTCCTCATGTCGCGGCTCCCGCTGCTCTTGGCAGCCGGCTGCGCGCTGCTGGCCGCCGGCTGGTCCGGGCCCGATGCTGGCGCCGAGGCCGAGCCGGGCCCTCCCGTCCGCTGCCCGGCCTGCTCGGTGGAGCAGCGCGCTCGGTGCCCGGTGCCGCACGGCTGCGAGGAGCTGGTGCGGGAGCCGGGCTGCGGCTGTTGTGGGACTTGCGCTCTGGGCAAGGGCCGTCTGTGCGGCGTTTACACGCCCCGCTGCGGCTCCGGCCTCCGCTGTTACCCGCGCCGCGGCTGCATCCGCCCGCTGCACTCCCTCATGCGCGGCCGCGGCGTTTGCATGGAGGCGGCCGACGTGGAGGTGCTGCGGAGCTCCGCGCCCGTCGCAGGTAGGGGGGCCGGGCAGGAGGAGGGAGGAGGGGAGGAGAGAGGGAGGGGGGGGGGGCGCGCCGTCCGTCCGTCCTTTGTTCAGCTGTTCTCAGAAGGATCTGGGCCAGCGTTTATTGTGGGAGGGGGAACGCGATTGCCCACGGCTGTCGTTACCATCGGCGGCTGCGGACCCGGGGACACGGTGCCGGGGGGAGGTCGGCTGCGAGTGACCGGGCAGCATCTGTGGAGAGAACAGACAGGCGGCGTTTCAGGTCGGGACCTTTCCTCACTCTGCAGAAGCAAGGAAGCGCAGATGTTGGTTTACACAAAGGGACACAGAGTGCTGGAGTAACTCAGCGGGTCAGGCAGCATCTGTGGAGAACATGGATGGCTGAGGGTGAGGACCCTTGTTCAGACTCCAGTCAGAGATGCTCGTCCTGACCCGTTGAGTTTGTGTCGCTTCCTCGCTGTGATGGAATTACACCGTGTAGTGAAGATTACAATCTTCAGATCAGTCCGAGGAAGGGTCGCGGCCATTCCCGTCCATTCTCTCCACAGACGCTGCCCGACCCGTTGAGTTCCTGTGAGCGGATGTGCAGTCTACCCATTGGGCTGTCAGCGCGGACACTGTACTCTCAACAACTGGGTTCCCTGTCCCTGCTCTCCGGATAACGCCACTCAACCCTGAGCGAGGACCAGAAACAGCGGGAGGCGTCTCATTGAAATAGAAAATAGGTGCAGGAGGAGGCCATTCGGCCCTTCGAGCCAGCACCGCCATTCAATATGATTATGGCGGACCATCTAAAAAACAGTACTATGTTCCTGCTTTCTCCCCATATCCCTCGATCCCGTTAGTCCTAAGAACTAAATCTAACTCTCTCTTGAAAACATCCAGTGAATTGGCCTCCACTGCCCTCTGTGGCAGAGAATTCCACAGGTTCACGACTCTGGGTGCAAACGTTTTTTCCTCATCTCAGTTTTCCACAACGGAGGGGATGCAAGAGGCACTGAGGCCAAGGGGGGGGGGGGGGGTGAGGGAGGGTCACATCCCCCCCCCCCCCCCCCATCCGCATCGCTGACAATCCCACGCTGATTGGTGCTCCGCCTCTGAAGATAGGCAGCGATGTGCGCAAATGGAATGGAAGCGGTTTCAGAAGCGTTGGGACTGGGCGGGGGCAGGGGACGGGGGGGGGGGGGGGCAGGGGGACTGGGACGGGGAGCAGGGGGACGGGGAGCAGGGGGAAGGGGGACAGGGGGCGGGGGGACGGGGAGCGGGGGGAAGGGGACAGGGGGGGGCAGGGGACAGGGGGGGGGCAGGGGACAGGGAGCAGGGGGGGGAAGGGGACAGGGGGGGGGGGGCAGGGGGCGCTCGGGCACGCCAGACAAGGAGCTGCAGGTGCTGCAATCTTGAGCAAAACACAAAGCGCTGGAGGAACTCAGCGGGTCCGGACGGATCGAATCTTTCTCACTAAACCCGAAACGTCGCCTGTCCATTCCCTCCACAGATGCTCTTTCAGCCACAGCTGGCTGTGGAGGCCAAGCCAGTGGATATTTCTAAGGCAGAGATAGATCGATTCTTGATTAGTGCGGGTTATGGGGAGAAGGCAGGAGAATGGGGTTAGGAGGGAGAGATAGATCAGCCATGATTGAATGGCGGAGTAGACTTGAGGGGCCGAATGGCCTAATTCTACTCCTATCACTTATGACCTTATGAAGGAGGGTCTTGCCCCAAAACGCCACCTGTTCCTTCTCTCCAGAGATGCTGCCTGTCCTGCTGAGTTACTCCAGCTTTTTGTCTATCTTTGATGTAAATCAGCACCTGCAGTTCCTTCCGACACAAACAGATACTGTTGTTCATTATTAATGCTAGCCTCCGATTTGCTAATGACAAGTTGCACTGAGTAACTGCATTATTAATGGTCTGCAGGGACATTAATGAGTCGGGGTGGTGATGAGCAGTGTGTTGGGAGTGACAGGAGATGGATACTGCAGGAATGTGCACGTCACTCGATGCCCCTGATCTTGACCCATGCCACATCCCCTGTTGCTGTCACTTGATGCCATGTTCAAAGCCCAGAGTCAGCAAATTCCCATTCACCCGACAATTCACAGACAGCTTGCAGAGTGTTGTAAGAGCAGGGTTGAATCTTGCATCAAGGGCCGCAGCGCTCCATCCACTGTTGGGAAGGAAAGAGTACAGTCATAGAGCGATACGGTGCGGAAACTGGCCCTTCAACCCAACTTGCCCACACCGGCCAACATGCCCCATCTACACTAGTCCCATCTACCTACGTTGGACCCATATCTTGCTAAACCTGTCCTATCCGTGTACCTGTCTAAATGTTCCTTAAAGATTGTGATAGTCAACTACCTCCTCTACAAGGGCATTTCATACACCCACCACCCTTTGTGTGGAAAAGTTACCCCTCTGGTTCTGATCATATTTCTCCCCCCCTCATGTGTCCCCCCTCACCTTAATCCTATGTCTTCAGGTTATTGGTTCCCCTACTATGGCCAAACCCTCATCTTCAGCAACACCTGCACCATCTCTCCTCTACCCCCCCTCTCCGCCTCTCACCTGGTGCCTCCGTCCTCCACGGCCCTTGCTGACAAACATCTAGCATTGAAACAGGCTGTTTGGCCCAATTTATCCATGATGACCATATCCATATTCCTCACCTGAGCTGGACCGATTTGGCCGGTTTTGGCCCATACCCCTCTCAAAAATGTCCTTTGCAGCTACCTGTCTAGATGTCCAAAGGGGAGGTGTGGAAAGAGGTTCCAAAGGGTCAAATCTAATGATGGTCTTGTGTCCCTGAGTTAGTTTAGTTTGCTGAGGCACAGTGAAAAGCTTTTGTGTAGGAAGGAGCTGCAGATGCTGTTTTTCTTGCATTAAAGATGGACACAAAATGCTGGAGTAACTCAGCGGGACAGGGAGAAGGAATTAATTCCTTCTCTCCAGAGATGTTGCCTGTCCCGCTGAGTTACTCCAGCATTTTCTGTCTACCTTCAGTGAAAAGTTTGTGTTGCATGCTATCCAATCAATGGAAAGAGGTCTCAACCCAATAGTGGGCCAGTAAATGTGTTTCTACAATGCCCAGTAATGGTTGCTCCCAGTACACTGTGATGTTATCTGCTGGGTGACTGATGCCAAGCACACATCAGTGCCCAGGATGAATATGGCCAGAAGTGCCAGTGACATTTCCAGAATGACAATAAATCCTTGGCAGTGGTTGTCTTCCTGTTGTGTTTTTTTTAAGCAAACCCCATTGTGGACTGGTGAATGTTGAATTTGCAGAAAGCCTTTAAAGAGTGATGGAAAAAGTTGGTGTTGGTTTGAGAATATAATACTGGCCTGAATTAAAGGTAGACACAAAATGCTGGAGTAACTCAGCGGGACAGGCAGCATCTCTGGAGAGAAGGAATGGGTGACATTTTGGGTCGAGACCCTTCTTCAGACTGATCGGAATCAAAATTTGGTTGACAGAAGAAAGCATAGAATTGGAATTTATGGGACTGGCAGTGGTGTATCGGGAACCATCAGGGATCAACCTGACTTCTCTCAATGTACGTTAGTGACTTGGATGAAGGGACCAAATGTAACATTTCTAACTTTGCCAATGACACAAAACTGGGTGGATTGTGAACTGTGAAGACAAAAGATTTGGTGAATTTGACAAGTTGAGTGAGTGGGCAAACGCACGGCAGATGCAGTGTGATGGAGATGAATATGAAGTTGTGGGCTTCAGGAGCACAAACTGATTTTGTGGCTGGTTATCCTGCGACAAAATGCTTCTCACTGTACCTTGGTGCATGTGACAATAAACTAAACTGAACTGAAAGGTTGCGTATTGGGTAGAGGGAGGGAAATGTTGATGTGGAGAGGGTGCTGGTGTCTTTGTACATCTGAGCTTCAGCCCTTGTGCAGATGCAACCAGTACTGGGGAAAATGTTCCTTGTTGGAAGTGGTTTTGGATACGGAAGTAGAGATGTCCCACTGTGAGACTGACCTTTGGTGGGACTACACCTGGAGAAACTTTCCACAGACACTGCAAGCATTCTGATTCGGGGGTGGTGGGGCTGTTGAGTGAGGAGATACTGGGTTTGTAGTTACAGGCTTGTTTGTGGTTACTGTAGTTTGGGTAAAATCAGGTGAGATCTCAGAATTTTGACTGGGAGGATGTTTCTTCTGCATTGAAGTATCTGAAACCAGGGTTCACTGTCTCAGGATAAGTGGTAGACACTTAGAACTGAGATAACAGGGAAACCTCTTCACTTGATGTGATGAGCCTGTTCATAAGACATAGGAACAGAATTGGGCCATTTG